>JAMKCH010085317.1:0-103919 GCA_023653785.1 Ophioderma brevispina
CAAATCAAACTTTATTTCATCTCAACATCCCAAAATACAAATTCAAAACCAATCATAATTATACATGAAAGCGTTTTGGCCTTTTAATTGACAATTAATTGCAGCGATTGATTCTCGTTTGCTTGGTTGTCATATCAAGTTATTTGTCGGAGCGTTAGTTGTACGTCCCTTTGTGCCTTTTTTTCATTGTTGTTCATACTGTGTCATTATGTGTTAATGCAGTCCATGGTTTTTGTCTGTTGTAACTTATGACCATTTTCCATTGTATTAGCTCGTCAATGCACCAATTCGTATTATTATTCTTGGCAGCTCTCCTGTGAGAGGGTGATTATCGCATTTACCTTTATTAAAGGACGACTCAGAGATTTCCTGAGGAGGGCGCCCTCAATTTCCAAACCAAATCGTTGTTTTTTGCATGTACATACAAGGCTTGTCCATATACTAATCACTGTGAAATTGCCTAAGCTTAAATCGAATTCCTTATATAGAAAATCACACCTTTGTTATAAAATTCCGGATCCGCGAATTTTTGTTATACCAGTATCCTATGGGACGTACTACTACAAATAAATGTTCGACTGCCATCAAAACGAAAAATCAGATTCATCTCAAATTTAGAATTGTGCATTGTCAGGTACGATCTTTAGTTTATAGTTGACTATTTTCATTAGTACACAAAATAAAATAATATTTTGTGAAATCTCTGAGTCAGTCGTAAGCCAGTAATGGGTCATGGTGGGATTTAATAACAATAAGGCGGGCAACGTGCGTGATAGGGTGTTTGAAACTTATGTCCATTGCTCTAAAAGCATAGTCGCTTGTAGTATGCCCCAGCAATTCGGTCCAACCAAATCACAAGGAATTAAACAATTATTGCCCATAACAAGTGTCCTTTGCTTTGACCCTGTTGATGTTTAGAAGATTGCGGGGGTAAACAAAATCCTTACGTGCACTCTACACGAATTAAAGGGAAACCGTACTAAGATAAATTATACAAATACGACTATAAAAATACTTATTGAACAATATCGAGTGGTTTATGAAAAATGGAAGATAATAACCATAAAATGAATTAAAACATTTTGTCTGACCATGCGTATTTGAAATTCGCGCTAGTGTCTATGGGATATGTATGTGTGCTATGGGATACGGACGCGAACAGTAGCGACATACACCTTCACATGTGACGCATTCATAATGTGAACTTCCTATTTTGTTGGTGTGTTATGACACAACAACCGTGCCGGCGGTATCGCATTAACACGTTATATAATAGAGCGCGAATTTAAATAGCGCATAGTCAGACTAGGTGGTTTTAATTCATTGTTATGGTTAATCAATTCATTTTTTTAGATGAAACCGCTTGATATGTGGTCGATAATTATTTTATAGAGTATAGTGGTATAATATTATTCATTGTGTGGGTTCTCCTTTAGGCCTTGGGTGAAACAGCTGTAGAAAACAAAGCTTATGCCACTTATTTGTACGTGTTTCGGGCAGGTTGTTGCAGGAATGAGTTGCTAGGAAATAGTAACTAACGACCCAGATTTAGCCAAAGTAGTTGCTTCATCTGCAGGAATAAACTAAGAGGGCGCTAGTCAAATATTTCTCTCGTGTCCGGTTTTCCGACATCGTTCCGAATATAGGCACCGGTGCTTGTAATACGCGAGTTTACGGTATATCGATATATCATGAGATATAAGCGAGGGATTTTGAGATTCAGTTTTCATTCGCTTTCTCAGCGTTTTTCGTTTAAAATGACTTTTGACATCCTAAAAAAATATCTCCCAGACTGTGTATCTCTCAATTAGAGGAGGAGCAGACTATCATAGGGGCCTTATTTAAGGAGTTGGTATACCCCCCATTGCAGAAAAGGTTTGACCCATTTGTAGTTAGTATGGGCCCTCTATATCAACGCTGAGCGTAGGTAGTACTTCAAATTGTGGATGTCACTTTTTCAATAGGGGCCAATTTAAGTTTACACAGGGGGTCAAACTTGTAAAATGCCCCAATCATGATTAGATGTATGCAATATGTCCATCTAATCATAAGATTCCAAAAATGTATCGTTTGCACCACATAACACCATTGGTTTTGGAGTTTATAAGGTAAAATGGTAAAAGGTCAATCTTGATTTGTACAGGGGTCAACATAAAAAGTTAATCTGCTTATATTTTAAATACTTGCAAGTATTGCCTGAGGTAAGAGCTGGACTCCTAAAAGGTATAGTTTGTTTATGTAAATGCTTCTTACGGAGATAAGGGTCAAGAAGGTCAACACCAATTGGGTAGTGTTGACATATGACCTATTTGTCCATACATGGTAACTATGGATTACAGATGGTACAAACTATTCCTTATTTGCCTCATTAAGCTAGATGAACAACTCTATAATTTTCAAACAAAATTGGAGCAACTTCCGATTTTGACCCATGTACAGTAGACAATTGCATTTTGGCCATTTAGGCCATTTTTACCGCCCTATAACACCAAAACCATCGGTCATAGATGGTACAAACTTGACATTTTTGGAATCCTTTAATATGGACGGACACAATATGGGCATATTATTTCAACTTAAATTGGGCCCCTATTAAAAAATGACACCACACATTTGAGAGTACTTACACCTAGCGTGTTGATATAGAGGGGCATATAACTACCAAAGGTGTCAAACCTTTTCGTAGTGGGGGTAAACGGTGATGTTGACCTGGGTCTAGCTCCTCCACTAAAAATACTGCAATTGTCACGCAGCCACACTTACGATTATGAAATCAAATGTCACAAACTTTCAAAAATCGACAGAATCCATTACGTGCCACTTAAAATTGACAGCCTTAGGTGATAGAATATAATGCGTACACCGTCCTACATAGAAAAAAATCACTGGGTGTGTATCCTAGAAATGGATTTGATCCCCAATAAGACCAATGAAAATATTATTTAAAAACAAGTGCATTGGTAATGAAAGGCAAGACGTACTATAAACGATTTCTATTATCTTAAAACGAATTTAAGTTACGCATTAAACCAATCACGATGTCAACATTTATGAGTTCTTGAGATTCAACTCTCTAAGATATGAGTACACAACATTACCTTCCTATTCAGGCACATGACTATCGCAGTCCAGGTCAACCGATTAATTCCTGGGCCATTCCTGGTCATCAAAGAATAACTCTCGTTTTAGCCGGATCAGTTATAGCCCCCGAAATGAATACAAGGGAACCATCCTCGCTAGCATCACGCACAAGGGGGTAAGCCACATTCAAAACCAGGTTCGTCTTCGGGGGCGATGACATTTGATATTGCCACGGAATAAGGTTAGTTTGGGTGCTGTATACACAAATAATGTCAATCGTACAAACAATCGAGGCAAATACAGTTGTGGATGTTGGTGCTATGGGTGGCGTTAAATTTTGTCCTACCCCTGGCCACACAACGAATGAAATGAACGTCACTCGTCTTGATTTAAATAAACTGCCTCAATGAATACATCTTTTCACATAAGCGCGCATTGCATTATGAGAAAAAAGAGTATCTGAGCACAATGATCCAGGTGCACTATTATTAGACCTGGCCACCTCTAACACATACTAGTGCTTGGGCCACGAGGTGATATTTGGCATATGGGTACCATATAGAGTGGCAAAACGAGAGTACTACCAACTTGTTAAGACACTTCAACTTAAATAATTTCTGTATGATAGACTTTCCAAGTAGTAGCTTAAGCCTGCTAATTTGCATAAACAAGATGGCCGACATTCAAGTTGCTCCATAACTGGTAACTGGTTGTAGAAAGATAATTTTGGTTAAAAAATGTTAACATGAGATGTTTGATAATGGACAACCACCAGAAGTCAAATATATACATTCTTAATTAAACCTAATTTGCATAAATCCAAAATGGCCGCCATTTTCGTAAATTTTAAGAATGATTTTACTTCAACATTCAAGGTATCATATAGCCTTGATCAAGGCTGTCTGCTAAGAACCGACAAACGTGTTATTTTTTCACATTGTACTGCATAATTAACATTTATTCTCAATTATTTTGAACATTGTGTTTTTAGAGCTACCCCGTCTAGAGAAAGGTTATATAATCAAATAAAAAAATCGGTACACTGCCTGGTGGTCTGTTGTCCACACTAGCTGGATCCAGGTTCCTACTAGTCTAGACATACAGGGTGTCTCAGAAAGAACGTTATCCTCCAGAAACAGCCATTTTTACATACTTAATTCTTATCCTTGTTTTAGCTTTATATTATGAAAATATGTAGTTTTGTGAACATATGGTGAAAACAATAAAGAAAACGGTGAAAAAATAACCAAACAATGAATATTTCCCTAAAAATGATGCAAACGTACTTTGTCCACGGCTAGCATTAGCAGAGGAAACCATGGATGCCAATATCCCCGACATAAAAATGTTTAAGACCCTCCTGGCCAATAATACTCTCAAATTTCAAGGTCCGTTGCTGGCTGGTTTTAGAGTTTATTGTTCAGTTCTCTACGCACGCAGTCATTATTTGCGGCTGATCGTCCTGTTCGTTGACGATCATATCTCTCTCCTTGGACTTCTTTGGAGTCTTGCCATGCTCCAGATTTTTTTTCTCTGTTCTCCTTGATTGCCATCTTCCTGGGAACCCTACATTGACGGAAAACGTTTATACCCATTCAGGATGATCCTTTACACCCAAGAGTTCAGTAGAATATGCCATTGTAGGAGTTATGCCCCAATGCCATTATTTGGAAAGTGCGCTTTAACCAAATTCATATCTGCATTATGATAGGAGACGGGTGAGGGGATATAGGTCACTTAATTCTGCAGAACATATTAAGTGAATGTTTCAGGTGCTTTTTAGGCATTACATGCGAACAAATTAATTAAATGTAGGACGTATGTGTGCCCAAATCCATAAGAATTACAATGTACATGTTTCTCTGCTATTGGTAGCCGTGGACAAAGTATGTTTGCATCATTTTTAGGGAAATAGTCATTTTTTGGTTATTTTTTCACCGTTTTCTTTCTTGTTTTCACCATATGTTCAAAAGAGTATATATTTTCATAATATAAAGCTAAAACAAGGATAATAATTGATTAAGTAAGCAAAAATGGCCGTTTCTGGAGGGTAACGTTCTTTCTGAGACACCCTGTAAAACCACAAACACCTGTTGTGGTCAGGTGCAGTGGTTGTGCTACTCAGAGCGACAGCCTTGATCCATTTGCTTTGTGGTTTTAATCTTCCCTGTACAAAAATCCTATAAAATTTTTGCAAATGCAGAAAAAGTATGACAGACTGTACAAGGCGATCTGCCTGAGTTGAACTTATTGAACTCGCTAGTGGAAGCATGGAACATAGGCCAGGTGAAATTGGAGACCTCAAATTAGGTGTTTAATAGAGTGAATTCTTGCCATTTTTTAGGAGGAGAATATATGCTCCACTTCTTTAAATATATGACATTATATCAGATGTGTAAACCGATAAATAAAGTTGGTAGAGCGCCTTGTACAAGGCTAGGTATCATATAGATGAACTTTACACTATTCTAAAGTTTATAATTACACTATTGCTCAAATATAACTATAAACATGTATGTATGCAAGACTTCCAAGGTGACAACTTAAGCAAGTAAATTTGAATAAACAAAATGGCCGCCATTGGAATTGCGCCATAACTAGTTTCGGCTATATCCAGACTCGTTTAAGAAATATTTTAGGCTCAAAACTGTCTACAATGAGGTGTTGATAAACAATCAAAATGAATTCATGGCCATCTATTTTAATAAACTTATTGCATATATCCTAAATAACCGCCAATGTTACCCACCCAACATTTCAGCACTTTGGTTGCTTTTTAAATGGGTGGCCATTTTTTCAATCATGGGCAGTTTATAAGTGTTTTATATTGCACTGAAATTCATATTCTAATCCCTAACACGCTTTAAAAACCACCCGGACAAAAAAAAAAATCATAGAGGTTTGACCCTTATCCTTGGGTTTATGAGATATTGCTCCTAGATCTTACAATAAAGAATACTTTCTACCTCAACTTTATATAGTTTTTTAAAAAAAAAAAAAACCACTTATTTTTGATACAGAATATCTAATGATCCATTCTTGCACAATTATAGTGTGTTTCACAGTAGCTATTTCAATATTTTATGCACATTTTTGCCCAGAATTAAACCATTTTTTGCTAGTCCCTTAGGCAATATCGCTATCATCTGTTATCTAGTACAATACATCACATAACCTATAATACCGCATTATACATAACTATTGAACCACTCACACGTTCTCCTTACAAACAAGTATTTGCCGCCACTCTAGGTCCTTGAAGACTACGCCACCCAATAGCTGTTGGTACTTGCAACAGGATGTTTCTTTTCTTCAGCTAGGAGCGATAAGAGCTGATGAATAGGCTCCAGAATGGATTACCCAACGAATGGAGTGTGCTCACACCTCTCCTGTTCAACATCTATACCCACCAACAAGGTAGTGGCGGAACCTCTCCTATTTTATTTATGCAGACGATCTTTGGAATTAGCGGTCAAGTGCAGACTTCACACTTTTGAAAAGACTCCCAAAGCTAGTGGATGAACTCCTAATTGCTACGAGGAAACCACCTACGTGGGTGCGAATCCGTCCAAGACACGGGTGTGTGTTTTCCATCTACGCAACCGTGGAGGCAAACGTCAGCTTAAGTAAACCTGGTCTGGAAAACACCCCCTGGAGCACTGCGATAACCCGGCTCTACCTATGAGTTGGGACCGCACTCTTTCTTACTGGAAGGACCCCTATCAAGAAGACGAAGAGTAAAGTATGCTCCACCGCAGAACATCAACGATAACAAATCATACTAGCGGAATTGCTCCAACAGTAGTGTAACGATACATGCAAGAGCGTAGCTGCCAAGTATTCTAATGTGAAAGCACACTATGCCGGACAGTAGGAACTGCTGCCAAACCGCGCTTAAAATCCACACAGGAGTTTATTGAGCAAAGGTCCAACCTCTTGAATCAGTCTCTAAGCAGTTTAAAGGGGAGTAACATCTATGGTATTGAATCCCCGGCGTATGAACTGGTGAGAAATGCTTCCACCTGGAGCTGACTCCCCATGGGCAGGGAAATGGCGATGCTCAACAGATTGAGAACCCGAATTGGCCGCCTTTAAGGGTTCCTTGCAGAAGTGAGGCTACCTGGGAAGCAGACTCAGGACACTACTGGGTTGTGGAACAGCACCACAGACAATGGGAACATCTCTTGGTCGGTCCCATTGTTGGAGCAACAATGGGCCTGTATGGGAAAGATAGACCCATGCCAATAAACTTGACTCAGCATTAAATGCCTCCTGGCGGCTTCTCATAAGATGTCTTCGTCCAACACCCACGGAGATCGTATACATTTTAGCAGGAATTGCCCCATCAGACATATGTCATAGTGTAGCGAGCATGCAAGAGCATAGCTGTCAAGTATCTAATGTGAAGCACCCTATGTCTGCCACCCACCTTAATTCCAGAGAGAGTTTCTTAAACCTCTTGAAACAGTCGCTAAGGAGTTTAAGAGAGAGTTGCATTGTGGAAAAAAAGACTTGCTATCAACCAAGTAACATCTACTGGTATTGAACATGATGAGCATCTTTCACCTGGAGCTGACTCCAAATGGACTGAATTGCGATATTTCAACAGATGGATAACTAGAATCATCCGATCTAAGGTTTCTTTGCAGAAGTGGGCTACCTGGAAGCATTCCAGGACACTACCTGTGGTTGTGGAACAGAACCACAGACAATGGAACATCTCTCTGCATGAAGGGTCAGACAGTTCTCAATGGAGGAAACTGGCCAAGTTGTTCACGTCTTTGATGGGTGATCTAGTTCACTAAATGTGAACTTTTGAAGTTTGTAAACGTGGGATTTGAGGAGCTTTTATCCAGAACATTGCCTTTGGCAGCAAATGCGCTGCCAGAGTCACATCAATTACTTATATGAATGCATGCCTTTGATGTACCTTGTCTTGTTTTGAGTTCCACACTTCATAAACATATTGCAGCTAATGTCATTGTTGAAGGCCAGGCTGAGGATCAGTTCAACTGATTCAAACTTGGGTGCAGTATGGTGTACAGAAAAAGGGGTGTGTCGGTCTCTCTTCAAAGATGAGAACAACTTGCGGTACTTATTGTTTAGAGCAAAGAAATCCAAAATTGAATCTGGCCTGCTTCCTCTATGTGAGGACTGGCTATTACCCTTCATGCAGATGGGGAAAACTATATGGTGCCGTAGAAGCCTCTCCAGACACTTCAAGCCCCAATGGTCATGGATGGATTGTACGTCCTGATAGTAATTTGATCATCAAGTGGATGAATGGCAAACCTGCTGCAGGCGTTGTTTTAGAGTTCTTATCCTGCTATAATTGCCCAAGACTGTGCAAGTTGACAGACTGTGTATGTATGGCTAATGGGATGTCCTGTACAGATTTGTGCAAGGTATCGACATGTGAAAACATGAAAGTTGAGGTCATTACATTGGACAGTTCTGGTGATTATGGGGACGAGGAAGAGACAGACTATTAAAGGAGGCAAAATATAGAGGACTAGGTTGGCAAATACTTGTAATGAGAACTTTGTGAATTGGTGAATAGTTATGTATAATGCGTTGGTAAAATAAATGTTATTTATGGCCAAAATTCGGCATATATCTCTAATTGATTGAAATAACTACTGAAACACATTGTAGTACACGAATGGATCCTCAAATATTCTATATGCAAATTAGGTGCTTTAAAACTATGTATATAGACACATTTATTCCGAGTGTAATACATTAACACTTAAAACGCCCAGGATTCAAAGTGGCTACAATTCAAAAAGCAACGCAAGTACAAATGCTAATTTGGCAACATGGCGACCATTTGGGATATGCAAATTAGATTGTTTAAAATGGATGGATATGAATTCATTTTGGTTGTGTTTAATCAACATCTCATTTTAGCAGTTTTTGTGGGGAGTTTTGTACCTAAAATATTTCTAACTAGTTAAGGCGCAATTCCAATGGCAGCCAATTTGTTTTTGCAAAATTAGCATGCTCAAGTTGTCCCTTTGAAGTCTTGCATACACACAAGATTATAATAATAATGCAATAGTGTAATTGTAAAAGTGTAAGATTCATCCATGTGATACCTTGACCAATGACTGTTAAAATCAAATTGTGCTCAAAATTTACGAGAATGGCGGCCATTTTGGATTTTTACGAATTAGGTTTAATTAAAATGCATGTATTTGAGTTCTGGTGGTTGTCCATTATCAAACACCTTGTGTTAGCATATTTTCACTAAAAGAATTTCTTCTACAAGACAGGATATGGCCGGAAATAATTATGACGAAATTTCAAAGGCGGCCATTTTCTTTATGCAAATTAGCATGCTCAGGTTGTCACCTTCGAAGTCTTGTATAAAGACACGTTTATAGTTATATTAGTACAAGAGTGTAATTGCAAACTTTAAAAGTGCTTGTTCATCCATGTGATACCTTGAACATTGACTGTTAAAGTCAAATTAGGCTCAAATTTATGAAAATGCCGGCCATTTTGGATGTATGCAGATTAGGTTATAATTTAAAATGTATGGATTTGAGTTCCATTGTCAAACACCTCATGTTAGCATTTATTCCACTAAAAGAATTCCTTCTAAAAGAACATATGGCTAAAACTAGTTATGGAGCAATTTCAATGGCGGCCATTTTGATTATGCAAATTAGCAGGCTTAAGCTACTACTTTGGGAAGTCTATCATTGCAAAATTATTTATAGATGAGGTTTCTGGTAAGTTGATACCACACGCGCTTTGCCACTCCGGATTGGGGGTACCGGACCCCCCCACCGATCTGGCCCAAGGGACTTTAATCAATTTGTATCCACTACGATTATAGTCGGGATTTTTTATTCCTGTCAGTTCATTAAAAGATTTTGGGGCGGGTCGACGATTTCCATTCGTTTTGAGAGGGTGTATGCTTATCCACTAATGCAAAATAGAAATCTAATGTGCCGACCTTGCCGGACAGATTAGGGCCCATAATTAAACAAAATGTTCCTTTTCTCACGAAGAAAATAAAGCAAGCCAATGATAATTAGTAACTCAGTGTTTCAGTCGTGTCATTATTGTGGAAGAGGAGGAATTGCCACTATCCGAATCATCGACATTTTTACAACCACATCAGGAAATTTAATATACGTAATGTTGTTGTTTTTCCAGTACCATTTCTCTCTTCAATATTGTGCTGCATATGAATTTTATTCTATGTTTCGTCACTAAGGAATATTAGAAAAGCATCCCCATCATTTTCGAACATTTATGCTAGTTTTACACGTTTTACATTTATTCATCTTGTTCCAGCAGTGGCGTAACTTTCGGGGGGAGGGGGCACGAACCACGCTCAGAATCCTTGTCACCCCCGCCAGACCCCCCCCCACATGAAACTGGACCTATTGCGACAGTGTCTATGGGAGGACTCCAATTGCCCCTCTTCCCCATTTTGCAAAGGTGTGGTTACGGCAATAATGTTTGACCGTCTTTGTCCATATAATGGTCTATATAAATCTCTATGCTTTTTGTCCAATCAATATATTCATAAGTACTGAGAGGTTTGGTCAATCATAACGAATATTTACGTGGCCTAAATCCTCCTCCGATTAAGAGGGGTTCACCCGGCCTCCTCGATGTTCTTGACACTTTATCCATTCTTTGATTGTCTCCAACAAAGGAATCGATAGAGTGTCTCAGTGTACGGCAATCTATTCAATTGAATCTAGTTTGAAGCACTTCTACAGCTTCGATACAAAAACGTTAATGTAAAATGGGGTTTTTCAGCATCTTATTCTGCTGAACAAAGTTTAACATTTCAGTGTTCATACGCTTTTTAGTTTTGC
Source organism: Ophioderma brevispina (assembly GCA_023653785.1). Classification (NCBI taxonomy): domain Eukaryota; kingdom Metazoa; phylum Echinodermata; class Ophiuroidea; order Amphilepidida; family Ophiodermatidae; genus Ophioderma; species Ophioderma brevispina. The sequence goes on from JAMKCH010085317.1 coordinate 10,923, forward strand.
ATCTAAACAACACCCCCTCCACAGGTTTCAACCATCGACAATATGCGTTACTGACAGGAAATAAAAAATCGACTATAGGGTATATGCAAAGCGGCACCCACAGTATGTGAGAAGCGGAGGCAGCCCAATTGATTTCTATTGTTGGTACTCTATGTTTTCTATTGTGGTCGGCAAAACATGCGCGGGACGATGAAGTTCCTATTTAGATGACCCGTAACGTTTTGATCTCTATTCTATATTAGAAACCTCTTGATTCACCATTCCAATTTTTTCGAAATTCCCATACATATAAACGGGGGATTTCAGTTTGGTAAAGGCATTCTCCGTTTGGTGCCTTTAATAATTTCTGATATCTAAATATATCTCTCAACGACTGTGTAACTCCAAAGACCACAAGCCTTTACGATGCACATACTTTACGGTTCTAAATTAAAGGTCAACAACGTTCCAAAAAAATCTATAGAAGCGATTGGCATACTAGGGGATGTGATTGTCTTAAAGGCGGACAAATGGAGAAACAAATGACATAATGAAAAGGACCCTACTGAAATCACTTCCAAGAGTTTGGAAACATGCGGTATTGAACATTTCTGTAAAAACCGTTTTAAAAAAGGAAGAGTTCCAGGGGGGGTGACCAGTTTGTGGCAATATCTGAAACAGAAAAGCAAGGTGTTCACATCCCTGACAGAATTTACAGTGTATCTAGCATGTTTTGCGACACAATTCAAAAGCATTCATACCGGGATTCGGGCATTGTACTTTAGGCTTGTAGTAAGATATTGATCTGGCAAGTGAAATATGGATTAGCCGGGATTAGCACATATACAATAGCAATGGTCAGTGAGCTGATGACAACATTCTTTTCAAGTTTGGTAAATGCTGGCAGTAATGTCAGCATCCTTGTTCCAGAAATTGCCACAAACTGCCACCTCCCCCCTGGAACTCTTCTTGTTTTAACTGTTTTTTTTTAGAATGTAAACATCCAAATTGTTTTCAAACTCGTGGAAGTGATTTCAGTAAGGGTCCTTTTCATTATGTTATTTTTATGCCATTATCTCCCTTCAATATACAACGCGAACACCCTTCCTACATTAGACATTTGGCTTGCATTATATAAATTGATATGATCCAAGAATAAGAAATGTAATGCGTATTAAATCCAGGTGATTGTTATTAAAATCTTGAATAGATAATTCAAATTCAAAGTTAAAATAATATCTAACAATACCACCAAAGCACCATTAATGGTAGAGTTGAACGAAGTAAGAGGAAGATACCCAGATATGTATATACATACGGTTGTTAAAAGGTGCCATTGTATCTATCATAAGCTACTGTTGGTTGTCTCGAGTTACTGAGACATAATTGAGGTCATGCAACAAGAGAATTCGCAGCTTTTGTACTGTAAAACGTAAGGAAAGAGATACGATACTACAAGTGTGCATTGTATCAACTATCCATGACCATCACTGTAGCCACGTCTTTTAAAGATAAAACCCAGAATGACTATTCGCATTTACCAACCTCACATCAAAGTATGCATCAAGTTGAGTCGGGAGTCTTCACGAAAGATTGATACCTAAGCTTACTTTCACAACCTTCTCTACTATTACCGTCTCACGTTTCCAGTAAGAAGGAAGGAATACCCTAGTTACGGTTGACATTCCTATTGTGGTTTTAGAAGCAAAGCTGAAAGTGTCACAGTAAGAGGACACCAACGTTAGCACGTTAGCGGTACTGTTTCAGTCACTCTGTGATAACGCCTTTCCTTATTCATGCACTGGGAAATATTTCTGTTAACTCAGATTTGATGGTTATTCATGCGAAATCTAAAAGCGAACGAAGGGTGATACTACATGGTGACCCAATAAAAAAAACCTTTACCCAAAATGAACGTTATATTTCTCCACTTTTTGTAATTTGATAAATGTGGATTTTATTTTATCATAAATAATGGGTAATCGAGCATCTTGCCTGAAACAAATTATTCATTTTGGTTGAGTGGTTTTCAAGATATGGTGCAACGAACAACGAGTCAGCAAAACAGACTTGTCCATAGGTATTCCATGATGGAGTGATAATTACTGTACACATTAATCTAAAATCATAGCATGCAGTTGTGTTAAATACTAGTTTTCTGTGTTGTTTCAGGGCGGGCTTTTCAAATCTAAAAATCATACTAAATCTTTCTTGAACGAGAACGTTAAACATTCTCATAGTATTGACACCTAACTTTACGCCACAACAATGAGCCTTCGCGGTTAAGATTTACTACCAAACTGCAATGGTATCTATGTAGCTGTGCAACGGCAATGGCCAAACAGGTTCCCTCCTAGAGTGAGAGTACCAACCAAGCCCTGCTATCTTTAACAGAAGAAAAATGTCTGAATCAGAAGGAACTTTGGAAAATGTCAACAAAGGACGAAGCGGACGGCTTAGGAGCGTCAGAACACCTCGAACATTCAAGCTGTGAGACAGGAGCTTCGCAACCACGCCCCCCCCCCCGCAAGCATAAGGAGAAACCGTGTAGCAAATGTCTCCAGATCGTCATTTCAGTGCATCGTTAGTGATGACATCAATTAATTGGCATCCATACAAAATTGTGAGACGCCATAATTTGATCCTCAACGTAGGCTGGCGTTTTGAAAGTGGCTAATCAACAGACCACGGCGCTTTTAAGAGAACTTGCTGTTGTTGATGAGGCCAATTTCCAATGACTGGCTTAGTGAACTCTCGAAATGTGAGATAGTATGCGCCAACCCTCCCAATGATTGTGTCTACGACAGAGCTAATGATCGCAGGAAAGTTGCAATTTTAGCAGCTATTACAGGTAACAATAACTAAGTGGGCCCATTTTTATTGATGGAAATTTGAATGGTGCGGGTTATCTCAATATCAATAATCAACATTTGGAAACAGAGTTGTGGCGCATTTTCAGCAGCAAAGAAATGGACCAATTCGTCGTGCCTAGTTTCTTCAAGACGGTGCGCCAGCACACAGGTCTGTAATGGCTAGAAACCGCCTTCAGGAACTCTTTCCAAATCGGATCATTGGATTAGGACACGCGTGGAATGGCCCCTCGGTCATCGGATCTAACTCCGCTAGATTTTTGGCTATGGCGTGATGTAAAAGCTAGAGTTTACAACGAGGGTCCCACAAACACATTACCAGATCTACGACTGATAAACGATGCATTTATCGCAATTAGGAGAACGCGTGTAACACACACCGTTTACGTGTCGTCTTGACAAACAGCGGCGCCCATTGTTGAATCTTGGCAAACCTTGGTAAATCTTCACTGCATGCCCTAGGGAGTTTGTCAATCACATCATTATCGGCTGAGCGTACGGCGGTCCGGTAAGTACGTATATCCTGTTTCTTAAATTGAAAGCGTAAATTGAAACCAGCGTTTCAAAATTCAAAAGGCATTGTGGGAAAAGGGATGCGGCCCATAGCGATTGTGCGTTCACTTTTCCGTGTTTGCGAGCACCGAAATACCCGACACAAACGTTCAATTTTCTCGCTAGGTTCTATAGGTTCAGACCGAATTACGATACATAGGCCTATTGAAAAAAAAACATAGTAACGGACCCTGTGATGCAAAAATCTCCATAGAACCCCTTCGTATTCCGGAGATATTTGAGATTTAGTTTCATTTGTATGCATTCGCTATGACGGACTGATAACGTTAATCTCTCGCGCAGTACTAATTTAGATAATATATTTTGCAGTCTGTGACACAGACCACTTACTTTCCGGATCGCCGTAGGCTGGGGGTGGGAAACTCTGGAATTTTTGTACATTGCGTCACACTGGAGATTGCGCAAAATACTTGGCCTATCGTAACGATTTACTCACCAAAATATTCCTAACTAAATTGTCTAGTTAGCTGACTAGTTTATAATATAGGTTTATTTTTGGAAAAAGACAAAAAAAACGTGAAAAATACGATCCATACAAGCAATTTTCTTACCTTTTCAGCTGGTTCAATTCTCGATTGCTGCTATCAAGTCATGCCACACGCGCACGCCAGGCTTACAAAAACTAGCGAGCTAATTGGTCTTTTTGTCAGGAACCCATTTCTAACATCAAATCGACCACCTGATTCGTTGATTTCGCGATATCCAAGGTACCGCGAAACCGTTTTTTCATTCCTTGTTCAAGCTAATCGCAGGGTCTTACCTTGGTGTAAGATATTCATGAGTTAGACTAGAGTAAAGACTCTTTTACGGAATAAAGCTGTACAATCCTTGTAATCTTTGATCCTCTTATAGAAGATTTCATGCTAGGCTAATTTCATGAGGTCTTACATAGAGGATGAACCAATCGCAGAGCTTTTAACACAGCGCTTTGCTGCTTGGGAGTCAAAAGACGTAGTGCATGTCTAAGAATAGCCGGCCAATTAGCGATGCGGAAACGGAATAGGTGGCGCTGTGTGCCAGCAGTACAGATTGTATGGGAGCGTAAATGGTGTGAACATCAAGAGCTGTTAAACAGATGCACTCCAGGGCAACCAAGTGCATCGCAAATCAGGGAGGACATGTGGAAGATAAAACCTAAAGGTTAGACCGTTAAGATAAATTACTTTTGGTGTTCAACCATGCCTAAGAAAAATGATGCTCCGTGGACAAGTCTGTTTTGTTGACTTATTGTACTGTGCAACATATTTTGAGAACCACTCAAACAAAATGAACAAAAAAATCAGGTAAGATGCTCTTTACTCATTCTTTATGATAAAATAAAATCCACAGATATCAAATATCAGAAAGTGAAAAAATATCACTTTCATTTGGGGTAGATTTTTATAGGGTCACCCTGTATGCATTGCTTCGGGGTTACAGCGGACCTGAAGGAATCGGGCTAAGTTTCTCGTTTTATATTTGTATTTTTTTGTATTATTATTTGTTAAAGTAGATTTATTGCATAAGTACCCAACTTATTTTAACCCTTCAGGGTTAGTCTGGTGGTCCTAGCATATAATTAAAGGCTGGCTCAGATTTCCCGGGGAGGGCGCCCTCGATTTTCAAACAAATTGTGTTTTTGCATATACATAATGCTTGTCAATATAATAATCACTGTGTGAAATAACAAAGCTCAAATTGAAGTCCTTCATATAAAAAATCAATAATTTGTTAAAAAATTCCGGATCCAGAAATGTTGTTATACACGGTATCGTATGCACTGTTATACTGTACATAAATGTGTACTGCATGAAAACAAAAAATCCGATTCATCTCTAACTTTGGAAATGAACATTTTAGGTGAGTATCTTTAGTTCTAGTTGACTATTTTTAATTACTACACAAAAAATATTGATTTCGAAATTTCTGAGGCAGCCTTTAATTTTATTTGGTGGAATCTTTTATCAATATGGTTATTTTGCTGAATAAAGCACTTGAAGTACTTGTTTGTTTGTTGATTTGTTTGTTTATATGTTTGTGTGTGCGTGTGTGTGTTTTTCTTTCTTTCATCTTTCTTTCCGATATTGATCGCGAGCTTTCATTGTGTGATTTTTTATCAAACAAGATCGATTTCCAAATGTTGGTGGTAGTTGTCCACACTCTTCTGAAATAAACGACGGCCGTTAAGGTTAGAAATGTAATTACTCTCCACGGAGAGATAAAACCTAGACAAGATGTTTGCTTTTAGAATTCTTAAAGTCAGTTAAGTTCAACAAGAATTTGTAGTGTCGTTAAGCCTCCGAAGAGTATTTGCTAACAGACTGGCAACGTTGTGATTAAAGATCGATAGCCTGATCAATATATAGGTAATGACTTGTATTAAACAAGCAATCGTGTAGCGTTTGAGTGATTATTTGTCTATATAAAACTCAATCATTTTAAGACAACCCGACGACGTTTTATTGGCGACGAAGGCTGGGAACGATTCCACAAGGTTTTGCACCGTAACAAATCAGGTTGGAAGAAATAGTGTAATTTTAGCCTAAAAAACTTCAGCACTGAACTGCCGCTACTCAAATGTCATTGCGCGTAGCTGTCCAATTCCTTGGACATCAGATGTAAACAAACGATTTTGCCCATGGCACAATCTATCTAACGGGGTTAAAACACCCCCAGAAATGAACTTTGATAGTAAAAAAGTCCACAAGGATGGGAACGTGGGCGTCGAATCCCAGCGTCCTTTACATTAAGGTAATGGTCTACCATAACAATTATTTTTTATTAATGGTCCCAGAGACTTCATATTAGGAGATGTGACATTGTGACGAAACTAGACGATTGCCAAAAACAAACATTCCAAGGTCATCTCATTTTGCATAATAATGGAGGCCATCTTGGATTTGTTAGGGTGTTTATCCCGGGGTAATCCTGCATCAGCAAAATTATTTTTTTTTTTTTTTGTAACCAGAAATAAGCTTAAACACATGATAGGTTGGCATAACATAGCCCTTTTTTTCAAATTGTGTCCCATTTGCATTATTTAGGCCCAAAAACACGCCCCCGAAAAAAAAAACGGATTTTTCACAAAAAACTTGGTTTTTTGGGGAAAAAAATGGATGTAATTTTCAATATAATAAAAAAAAAAATTGAAAACAAGGCTAGTATCCCTAATTTAGGCTGGGGACTATTTTATTCAAATTACAGCTTCATACATCTTCCGTTTTTGAGATATGATACCGGGATAACTGGAAATGGCCATTTTGGTTTACGAATGACAACATTTGAAGTCTAGAAACAATGGTTTTTAATTATTAGGAAAATTAGGTTCAGGGTAAACCTCAAAAACGTCTTTAAAATTTGCCCAAATTGAAATCCCAATTTTTGTGGTATTTGCGTGGCAAAATTCTGCTTTATTTTTGAAGTATATTTTTACTAAATAAAACGTTAAAAATAGCTGCTTGAGAAACAATAAAATACATAAGATATTAAAAAGTAATTTACAAGAATCGCGTTGGGAGTCTGCCTTTGATTGACCATAACATTTGGGAACCGTGCCTCCGTTTTTGGTGAAATAAAAAGCACCAGAAAGATAAAATCTAGCTGATTCGTGTAGGTAACTACAGGTAGGACCATACCCTAAGCTTGCACTGCAAAGGAAACCCTGCAAAAACACAGAAAGATCCTTCTGAATCATTGGCAATGAAGGCAGAAAGCTATAAAAACCATGGATATTGACAAAGCGGAAGATGAGCGTACGTGAAAGATGTTCTTACGACATTGACAAACATGCAAGCAGCTGTCAATGTAGACATGGAGCGTGAGATTTGTTTTTCAGTCGTACCAGCAAGAAGGTTGAAACATCATGACCATTCATAAACAAAAACTAAAGGTAATGGCAGACACCTGTGGGTTTGGAACCCTCAAGATTCCTTGCTAAAAAATGGATCAATCGTGGCATACGTGATGGACGACCTTCGACCGCGCATCCTAGAAAGTGGGAGCAAAGTGACTAGCCAAAGTTTATGAGATGTGTAAGCATTGAAGCAACAAAAACAAATGTGAAGACAATGACGAAAGACACAGGAAAAAGTTCAAACAGTGAAAAAGAAACCACGCAATCAACAACACAGCAACAACACAACACAAGCCAACAGAGAGAGTGCTACTGTTGTGGTGGAACCTACCCTATCGGGCCAGAGCCCAGCAGAAGGAAAGACAGTGTACCAATGTGATAAATACAAACACTTCGCAAAAGTCTGTCTGAAGAAACAAAAAGACAAAAGCAAGCACAAGCAGAGACAAAAAGCAAACGCCATAATCTTCTCAACAAGTGACTCAACATCGAGGAGAAGCATACACCATTTGTTTTTTACATGCACCAGAATTGGTAGGGAACACATGAGCACAACCATCAATCAACATTGCGATGCCAGAACTTGGTACCAACCAATACTTTTGTCGTTGACCACTGGTATTTCCGAGGAATTGTATTAAACATCATCAGTTATGCCTGTTTACTAAACTGCAAAATCAACCACGTCTTCAAAACAAGAAGCTCAATCTGTATGCATATGGCAACAAGCACTAGTCAGCTTGCAGGACATTTTTCACCACAATGCCAGTAGGCGACAATGCGTACAAGGCAGAGGTAGCGTTGCCCCCAAACTGAAGGATCTGGTAACCTTCTCTAGCTTTGGACACATCGGTCAAACTTGGTCTCATTAATATGACATTAGACGACAAGCCTGCAAACGCCAACAGAAGCCACAGCGACAAGATCGTGGAAGACTACGCAGATTCGTTTCACCGGTTTTGGGAAATTAAGGATACTACAGTAAGCTACAACATAGTCCCAACATTCAACCAGTTGCACAGCCACCACAGGCGCCACACCATTAATGTACGCAAGAAAGTCTCCAAAGAGTTGGAACGCATTAAAGCGCTGGACATCATAGAACCAGTTACAAATGAACCAACTCCGTGGATCTCTCCAATAACAAGTGGTACCAAAACCAAAGAGGCCAGAGGATATCAGAATAGTTAGAAATGCGAGCGGCCAACCATGCCGGAACCCTACAACCTACGATGTGAGGACATAATTGCCAGTGAATGGTGCGGTGATGATTTTAGAAGCTCGACTTACAACTCAGGATACCACCAGGTAGAGCTAGCGCATGAATCAAGAGAACACGTCTTTTCAGCCAATGCTCTCTCTACAGGTATAACGCCTCAAACGTTGGAGTATGCTCAGCCGCTGAACAGTTTCAAACCTTATTCAGTCAGCATTTAGGGGCTTCATGGATGTCATCAACCTACAGTGGGATATATTGTGTTGGGACCACTGAAGCGGAACATGGAAGCCAACTCAGAGCCTGTTTGCAACGCTTTAACGCGAGAAGAATCTCACGTTGAAACGAGAGAAGTGTGAATTTTTCATGCCCAGCGTAGAGTTCTTTGGACACGATTGTTTTGGAGATAGCGGTTTGTCCCCGGACCCCAAGAAAGTCACAGCTCTGACAGATGCACCGGACCCACAGAACGTGGATGAAGTAAGAAGCTTTCTTGGTATGGGCCAGTATTGCAGCAGGTTTATCCCTAACCTTGCAACGATTTCGCAGCCACTACGCCGACTTAACCAAGACTTCTACACAATGGAACGGAAAGATGCTTCATGAAGTACGCTCTTCAGCAGAAAAACATAAACATATCTGAACAATGCACTACAGCATATTATTAACCCTTGAGCATGGACACAGAGGGAATTGTGGATGCAAGCCCTGTAGGACTATGGCAATGTAGTCCAATACGACAAAGATAGAAATGTCCGTTGTTGCTTTAGCAAGCAAATCCCTGTCAGAGGTTGAACAGCGTTATTCTCAGCACCGAGCGAGAGGGCACTGCGGTAACATGGGCTGTACGTAAACTTCCACCTTAATCTGTTTGGAAGCAACTCAAGGTGATCAACTGATCACAAACCACTGGTACCCCTTTTCAATAACCCTACTCTAAAGGCTCCAAAGAGGATGAAAATTGGTTCTCAAGCTGCAACAGTACCAGATTACAGTCGAGTATCAGCCAGGAAAGCACAAACCGTCTGATTACATGTCCCGCCACCCTCTTGCACAGACAGATGACCTAGATTCAGCAACGGAAGAAACAATATAAACTTTTCATGATGACAAAAAAAAACCTCAATCCCAAGAATGTTCACTCACATAAATCAAAAGTGATTCGAAGAAGATCGACGCAACCTTCAAAATGCTAGAAGCCTTGAACACTGACAATTGGCCACCAACATCGAAAGCAAGCTTCTGGATCAGCAAAGCAAGAAATAGATAGCCAATTTCACGTTCGCCATGGAACTGAGTGTAGTATCAACAGGTGATATTATTCTCAGAGATCACCGAATTGTGATCCCCCAGAAACTCAGACAACAAGTCATTGATATTGCCCACGAAGGACACCAAGGCATGTCAAGACCAAGCAATTATTGAGCCAGAAAGTCTGGTTTCCAGGCACTGATGCTATGGTTGAGAGCACAGTGACCAAATGTTAGAATTCCAGAACAACCCACCATGACAAGAGCGTGAACCGCTGAAGATGTCCAAGCTGCCACCAGGACCCTGGCTTGAAGTTAGCGTCGACTTCGCTGATCTCCCCTCTGGTGAACACTTGCTAGTTGTGTATGATGACTACAGCGCTACCAGGACATTGAATAGTGACCAGCACGTCGGCCAGAGCAGTCATCACAATATTAGCAAGATTTTTCTGCATGGGGTCAAAGCGTAGTTAGAACAGACAAACGGACCTCCGTTCAACTCTGAAAAATTTGATCAGTTTGCAACTTACCTTGGTTTCCAACACAGAAAAGTACGCCCCTATGCCCGCGCCAAGGGCGAGGTGGAGCGGTTCATGCAGAACACTACAAGAAGAAACAATACCGTACTGCACACGTAGAAGGAACAGCATGGAAAAGTCCTTGTACAAGTTCTTCGAAACTACCGTGCAATTCACCCCCCCCAAATTTTTTCTTCCACTGGTGAAGCCCAAGCAACCCTACTGTTCAGTGTCCCACTGAGAAACACGACTTCCAGAACTCCTGCCAGACCCAAAACAAAGGGACACTATCATTCGCAAGCGAGACAATGACGCCAAGCAACGCATGAAGGCTACGCAGACAAACGCGGATGTCGGCAAGAAGCCATCAGTATCGGCGACACAGTTCTGTTTTGAAACGCGATGGGCATGTCAATATAGAACCAAACACCCTATGATACTCGGCTGTACACAGTCACCAAGAAGAATGGTTCCATGATTACTGCATATGTGGTCACCGGGAACCATCACCAGAAACTCATCCTTCTTCAAAGTTGTGATGATTCAACCAGACAATGTCGCATAAGCCACAGATGATGACGATACTCCAGCACCAGCTGTAAATGCACCATCAACCCCGGCACCAGCAGTTCCACAACCCAGACGCAATCCACCCAGAAACCGGAAGAGACCCAAGCATCTGGATGATTGTTTGAGTGTGACTATAGCAATTGGAAATTGAACTTACAGTAAGAGGATGAAGGCTAGTTAACCTCTCTCCTCACTTAGTTTATTTTGTTACTTTGGCTTATAACTAAAAATTTTATTTGTTTTTTTTTTTTTTAAATATTTTCTGCAAATTCAGTCAGTAAATTCTGGTGCCCAAATCTTATTGCATGTCTTCTCCAAAAAAAAGGAGAAATAGCCATACCAAATGTTATTGTTGAAAGTAAATTTCATAATATTATTCTCAAAGGTATGAGAAAAGTATGTATGCAAACAAGTTAACCATTGCAGTACATTTAAAGTGAGAACACTGACTCTTATGAAGAACACTCGAAAACATTATGTTGTTATTGCCAAACATTTGCAATCACTTTATTTATGTGCCGTTGACAGTACAATCAAATCAAACATTGGGATATGAACATTATCCACTATAATTGGTGCGGATTTCATAATTATTTTGACGAACAAGAGAAGGGCCACAGTTGTTTACTGTTTAAAAGTGTAATGACTGCCAAAACTGAACAAAAGTGACCTAAAACCATTTTGAGATTTGACTTTAAATCTGTTAAAACTGTGAAACATCACTAAAGGACTTCAGTGAATTATGAGATTTTCATCTGTGAGACTCATTTAGGGACAACTTATGCAAAGTATTATTAGACATGTCAAGTCAAAGCAAAAGCTATCAGTCTTATGATTTAGACATTTGAATATTGCCACTTTTATTTGGACAGTGTGTGTCAGTGACATGGTATGTCATTCCTTTAAAAGGGGGAGGGATGTAGTGTCTTAGCATCCGAAGCATTTGCTTACAGACTGGCAACCTGTGATTAAAGATTGAATAGCCTGTCAATATATAGGTTAATGCATTTACCAACAAGCAATCGTGTCGTTCGAGGGGGTTGGGGGTGTGATTATTTGTATATATAATAATCATTCATTTTTAAGACAAACCCGACTGACGTTTTTATAATTCATAAGCAGTTCCAGGTTGGGATTTTTTAATCGTAAGGGTGTCATACGGTATATATTGTAAAGGACCATACAACACCGATTATTTCCTTTTTTGCGTATTCAAAGTGTATCCTCGCGTCAACATTTTTTCATCTCTATTGAATAATCGGCTGTTAAATATAAATGATCAATTTCACTTTAAGCAATATTATGATACTTGATGCAAACTATAGACCGTATTCAATAGCCAGCCATGTTGGTGGACAAGATAGACGCATTCTAGTACTACAATACATTCACCTGGCAATGATCCCTGTGCAATCGCTAAACATGGATCGATTGACAACTTAACCCTCGTCTACCTGAGCCATTTTTGTAACAAAATTGCCGAAGGGGGGGGGGGGTGGTTACCACCCCCCTGTGATTTTCGTTACTGAACACCCGATTCCTGTAAATTTGGTACCAATGGATAGCTTAGGGTTTCTTCTTTCCATTGGTACAAAAATAAGTACTAAAATCCCCATTATGGCGTCAGCATGACGTCATATGTTGAGGAAAGTACGAAAATACTGAATATAGGTTGGAAAATTGATATTTCGCAATTTTAGCGACTCAAACACCTTATTATAGCTCTAAAATGCTGTCATTATATAAAACTAGTCATTTCCCATCAAGTAGAGTCAAAAACCGCATGAAAATCTTATTTTCCTAACCTTTTTGGCGAAAAATTGAATTTTTCACGTGTGTGTCTATGGAAATGGCAATTTTGCTGATATGCGAACTTTATGACGTCATTGTGACGTAATGCTAGGCATGTTGGTACTCATTTTGGTATCAATGGAAAGAGGGGACCATAGCTATCTATTGGTACCCAAATCAAGTGTCTGTGATGTTCCTGTGTTGTGTTAGGCATGTTGATACTTCTCTTCCGGAGGGGGGGGGGGTGGTTACCACCCCCCCCCCCCCTATCCATCACTTTGGGATCACCCTGTATCTTACCTATACCCCGGTGGATGTTTGTTTTTGGATTAAAAGGAGCGGAACATGTCAATTGACAATTACATTAAATAATTTGGCACCAAAAAAGGGGGTTTTAGCAAGCCGGTGAAAAAACCTGAAGGGGGGGGGGGGTGGTAACCACCCCCCCCCCCTTTGGTAGACGAGGGTTAATGTATTGTAGTCCTGGAGTATATGCATCTTGTTCACCAACATGTCTGGTGGCAGACGTCATATTGAATACGGTCTATACTTGGCCAAAATTATTATATACGGTATGATTAAGGTTTTGCATGCGCTGATATCCTCTAAAACGGGTTTACAATCGAAAAAAAAAACATCACATTGCTTCTTGGACAATTTCAAACTCAAACGTGATTTCGTTTAGTCAGTAGGAGAGAACGTGGGAATAGATTAGTAAATTTGGAATCATGGTAAAGCATATACTTCAAAGCACGTATACGCAAGAAACTAATACATTGTCTTGAACTGGTTTTCCCGACAAGCAGGGGTACAGAAAGTGCAGGAGCTGGGAGCACCGCTCCGAGGAAATAGTTGAAAGTCTTGTAGGTACCTATGGGACCATTGCATTTTGCTCCCGAGGAAAGAACAACTTTATGCACCCCTGATATGTATCCTTGTAAGGTTTTTATTAATCACACAAATTAATCAGGGTATACACCAATCAACTTGTGATGATTGCCTTAATTTGACATCTTTGAAAATCGCTTCTCTCTCATTCAGAAAAAGATCTCTTTTTCAACTTCACTCTACGCTTTCTTAGCACTGGACCACAATTAGCCTATAGTGTCCATCGTCCATTTGATTTATATAGACTCAAAACATAATATAAGTTACGTCTGTGGACTCGCCAGAAAACTATTTAAATATTGGTTATACGGGAAATACATCACTTTTGAATTATTTTCGTCACAATAAAGGTCGCACTATATCAGAAACTCAGATCACATAAAACTATGATGTTTCGGATAAAGATTTGTCCATTACCCCGTCTTAACGTATATGCAACGTTCACAACGCGTTGCGACCTTCAAAAAGCGTTGCAAGCTTCATAATGCGTTGCGAAGGACCACAATCCATAAGGGTCATAACGTATGCCGTAACGCGTTGTGACTTCTCACAAAGTATCTAGCAACGCGTTGTGGAAACTCACAACGCGTTGCAAGCCTTCACAACGCGTTACGAGCTTCCCAACGCGTTGCGACCTTCACAACGCATTGCGAAGGTTCACAAGCCATAATGGCCATAACGTATTTCAAAAATATAAATCTCACAACGCGTTTCGAACTTCACAACGCGTTGCGGCAATACGTTATGACCCTTATTGCCTTCACAACGCGTTTCGAACTTCACAACGCGTTGTGAAGCTCGCAACGCGTTGTGAAGGCTTGCAACGCATTGTGAATTCCATAAGGGTCATAACGTATTGCCGCAACGCGTTGTGGATCTTTTTTTTTAAATACGTCACAGAAATTCATGATTTTGATTGGCCGAGGCCGAAACGCGTTGCCGAAATGTCGCAACGCGTTGCTACTTTCTCACAACGCGTTGCGGCAATACGTTATGATCATTATGGCTTGTGAACCTTCGCAATGCGTTTTGAATGTCGCCACGCGTTTGCAAGCTCGCAACGCGTTGTGAAGGCTTGCAATAATACGTCACAGAAATTCGTCATTCTAATTGGCCGACGCCGCAACGCGTTGCTACTTTTTCGCAACGCGTTGCCGAAATGTCGCAACGCGTTGCGCCAATACGTTATGGCCTTTATGGCTTGCGATAAACGTATGTATCCATTCGAAGTTATTCAAATCGGGGTAAAGTGCATTGTTTAAGTGCGGATGGTATAATATAAGTATGCCCTCCCTTGCTTGACTTGTTGCTCTAATGTGTAATCACAAAACACAATTCGAGGATGAATGGACACGTATCCCAGGCTATCTTGAATGCGTATTTACCGCTTAGGCGACGTCTGGTTTTTTTTGGTAAGTGCAAACCAAAATAAAGACATAAGTCCTGTTCCGATAGATATGATTTACAATCCGTTGCATCCATTTACCAAGTCTTTCTTCATCAAAATAGATAGGGAGAGAGTTTCACATATGCACCCTTTAAAATTATACCGAAACAATTGTTTTTATCTAATGTGTAGCCCAAATAAATGCCTTAACTATTAGAAGGCCATGCCAAGATGCGTTATTTCCTAATATACACGAGAAGGCGATACAATCGATACAATCGACCTCAATAGCTGGTCGAAAACGTCTTGATTTGAGGTCGAATTTGATTGTTGCAGAATGTCAACTTCATGTCCATTTACTTGCATCACGGAATTGAATTCTCATATGCTATAACGTGGGTCTGATCTTCATCAATTTGAACTCTAGACGTGTGTTGGGAATGTGGACAAAAGCAAGGTCGGTAGCCGTGGTTTGCCTATTGTATTTGTGGAAGCTCATGTTAAATGACCCTGTCCAACAATTTCCACTGTGACCTACCGACTAACTGATAAGAAAAAAAAACTGTTATATGTAGAAATTCGAAGAGGGTACATATGATATTATTGCCTACGATTGAAGTGTTCGGGTATCAGTTTCATTTTCAGCCAATACCTTACCACGTGCATTTTCTATGTAAAGAGTAGTTAAATGGTTGTAAAAACAGATATATCCTAATGCTCTCGCGGTCATGTTATTGAAGTTGCATTAGTAGATTTGCAAGCTAAATCTAAAAATAACTCCCGCAGTTTGGCACACTCTTGAAATAACATTTAACAAAAGAAAATAACGTTTCGCATCACGTTCGTTTCCTTTCAGTTGTCTAAGAACATGTTGAATAGCGTTATTGAGGAAGTACTTCAGTTCACTTTACCTGGCCTCTTAAGCTTAAGCGTAAAGTACTTGTTGTTCAATAAGTTTTCTTTTATTTATTATTTATTCAAATCAAAAGAAATGATCTTGCTTTACATTTATTCAAACTGCTTTTATCAGTAAGAATTGGCATTCTTACTAAAAACCAACCGCACACTCACTGGAGACCCAACAAAGGAGTACTGTTCTCTCTTTTTTTTTTTTTTTTTTTTTGCAGAATTTGATAATGGTACTCGTATTCACCAATCGGCCATAAGCAGGAGGACATCCCATGCTAATTCGCCCAAAATCAACAATTAAGCACGGATTTTGCTTGTGTATACTCAAGCGCGGTACAGACGTACAAACGAATTGGACATATTTTGGGTTTAACAAGTAATGGCGGATCAATTGTGATCATCACTTAGCTCATCTGCTTTGTCTATAGACCAGTTAACATCCTATGTCACTTCTTTTGTTGCCTGCGAATCCATTCCTGCGAATCGTTATGGCCCATAGTACTAAAACTATAACAGATACGATTGCCCAGTGTGTAACAGTCAGGCCGACCTATTTCAAGATACTAGGCCATAACATGTTTACAAACATTGCTGTTAACTGGTCTATACACCAATCCGGTTTTACACATTCCAACACCTCACTGGCAGCCATAGCTGGGTGCATCCTGCTTGAATTCACCCAAATGTGCAGATTAAGTGTAGCTTTTGAATTATACTTAATCAAGCCGGCAGTGGCGTACCGACCGGTGTGGGGGCAGGGGGGGGGGCAAATTGCCCCCTCTGGCTCGAAAAAGCGGGACGATATGGGCCAAAATATGCATTTTTATCTCTCTTTTTCGGGGAATTTCAACCAATTTCAACCAAATTTGGGCAAAATCAAAGTAAATTCGGCAATTTTTGCGCGCTACGCTCGCATTTTATCAAATTCAGACTTAATTAGAGCAAGTCACCGGGACGATTTAAGAAAGTTTGCCCCCTCTGGCGGGACGACTTGAAAATTTGCCCCCTCTGGATCGACTGCCTCGATACGCCACTGATCAAGTGTGGTACAGACGTACAAAAGATTTGGGTAGGTTTTGGGTTGGAGGCCCCCAGTAATGGCGGATCATTTCTGAACATCATTTGGCTGGTCGGATTTGTCTATATACTCACCACCGTGATTGCGAATGCGATGGGACCGCTGCCCATTGATTCATCGTTTTATGTGGACCATACTTTGTTTCGTATTGTGTTCGCGCGCGGGGGCGAGTGTATGTGTGTGTATATCTATGTAATCTGTATTTGATGACACGATCAATAAGGACTATAAATATGACAAAGTAAACAGGCAGTCACGCCAGACTTTTGGCTATCCTTGATCCATTAAAAGAGTTTATGCTATGCTCTTATATTAAGAAAACAAGCTAAACACTTTTGGTCGCTGTTCAGGAAAGGCTCCAACTGACATTTCTGTTATTTTGAGATATGGATATTAAGTTAACAAAAAAACAATATAAAACAACACAATTTTAGCGGATGTGGGACCTTTAAACAGATTTATTTTTGAAAACCTAGACATATTACATATCATTTTAACACTTAACTGCATAAGGGGGGTGGGGTTCCTAGGTACCCATGACAAGTGCCCATGACAAAAATGAAAAATCTTATTAGAGTTACTGTGATTCTGAATTTCATAATGCATACACCTAGTGACATAAACAAAGTAAATAATTAATTAAAAAAATCTTGCAAAGTATAGTAGGCCATTGGAGCCATTATATTTTATATACATCATGTAGCGATTTACTGTAGGAACCTATGGTAAATTATACAAGTAACCCTAAAAAATATAAAATGGCATGAGACATTTATGTTCGTGCTTTATATGGTAAATATGTTTCATTCTTCACCAATTAAAGCAATCGGTACAAGTCTAGGCGAAGCAATGCCGTAGAAAATGCAGAAACAAATTAGTGTCTTTTTCGCACATTTTGACGCGAAATTAAAATCAATGTTTTGCCCCTAATTTTTTTACTGAACGACTTTCTTGAGTTTTTATTTCTTTATTGTTGATGTCTTTGAAGCCTTCTAACATGTGGTGGATTTCATCTAAACAATCCTTTAGGAAAGTGGTTATATTGGGGGGGGGTCCCTAGGAACCCCCCCCCCCCGTTATGCACTAACGGAAGTGCAAACCCCTTATGCAGTTAGTGTTAAAGCTCAAATGTAAATTTAAAAAATATTTTGATAAAATGTTATTTATAACCTTGTAATTCTCAACACACGAAATGCAGCTAATCGACAAAAGATGTGACACTGCAAAAACAAAACCGTTTTCATCGTTTATAGTACATGTGGAACTGTATATTTGTGAAAATTCATATACAATCTTGCAACCAATCACAATTGTATGAGGATTAAAAAAATCATGGGTGTCATTTTATTTAAATGTGTTCTTGGATGTATTCCAGGAACAAGGTTTATACAGGGGTCAAAATATAAAAGGGGGCAAAATTTATTTTAAAGTATATCATCATGTTTAGTACCCTTGAAGTATTACAGAAATGTATAGTTTGCCCTACCTGAGGTTTACAGTATAAAAGTAACAATGCAAAACGGGTTCAAGGTCACACTGGGAGTAACATTTCAGATTCATCAGTTTAAAAATGGTGCCAAATTGTTCGGTACTGTACAGAAGCCGAAAATGGACAGGTCGTATTGTCTATGACGTTTTGATGGTAATTAAGAGGGCAAATATGGCCGTGGTCCACAGAGTCTATGGGAGTCCACTAATCATATCTGTAAAAGTCTCACTTTGAAAGGTGAAACACAGAATCTATATACATTTTCTTATTTAGTATGACCCAATGAACGATTTAAAACCAGTTTCAACAAAATCGAACCATTCTATAAATAATGACCTTGAACTTTCTTGAGCCTATTATACTAGAACAATAGGTCGTAAATATGACAAACGGTACCTTTGTAGAAACCTTATGAGCAACCGAAACAGATTGGTTATATTTAAAACAATTTTAATAGTTTTATTATTTACCTCTGTACAAATCCCCCCCCCCCTAATAAAACACCCAAGAACACATTTTAAAAAATGACACCCACGATTTTCAGATTCTCCGTGAAATTATGTATTGGAAAAACATTAGTGTCAAAATGTATATGGGAAAAATTAAACCAAAAACATTAATACATTTCCCATTGACTATTAAATCTTTTAAATCTTACCATTACTCTCGGAACCAAAGGCATGTTATATTTGATAACAGCCTACATGGTAAATTGCAAAATACTTACAAAAAGAAACATACAATTCAAACATGCGAGCGATGACCTCGTAAATGTGCGATTCCACAAGGACGATGAAAAGCAGAAAACAGCAAACAAAAGAAAAAAAGAGAAAAAATTGTTAAGGATAATATAATTCTATACAGAGGTAACATTGTTAATAATAATTTAAAAAAAAATACATAACTTAAAATATGCAGAGCGATGATCTAGTAAATGGTGTATTCCAACAAGGAGATGAAAGCGAAAACAGCAAACAAAACAAAACTGGGGCAGTGGTGAGGTGTGCACTAGACCTACATGTAAACATTGTAATATAATACAAAAAAACAGACATATTCAAATATGCGAGTGATGACCTAGTAAATGTGTATTCCACAAGGAAGATGAAAGCAGAAACAGCAAAAACAAACAAAACTGGGGCAGTACAATACATACAATAATACAAACGGCATTGATAGAGCGCCTTCTCAAAACAAGGTCAAAAGCGCTTTACAAAAGAGAGAGTAAATACTATTAGCCTAAACATGTTAGTAATACAAAACAGTATTGTAAAGATGAACCATGAAATAAGTTACTTAATATCAAACTTAAAATAAAAAAGAAAAACAGCTGCATAATTAAAATCATGTGAGGCAACAATACAAAAAAAAATAATTTTAAGCACACGATCAACTCTTACGGAATAGATGAAATTCAGAGCTTTCTTAAAAGTACAAGGATCGGAGTGGCGACAGAGATAGGCAACGAGTTCCGTGACTAGGGCCGCATACTGATGGAAAGCCTTGTCACCACTGAATTTGTGCGGGAAACAGTGAGGCGAGTCTTGTCAGCTGCAGATCGCAATCGAGGCCTGCCAGGAATATACAAAGAGGGGGATTCGGACAAGTAAGATTGCAATTGTCACGAAATGCCCTTTAAGTAAAGAAGACATAAGCTAAAGACAACGCGTCACTAATTGGTAGCCAATGGAGCTCTTTAAGAAGTGGTTGTGGCTGGTGTCCTTCTATAAGATCTGAACACCCAGCTGCGCTATTCTGCAAAATCTGAAGTTTTTTTCTTTTTTGACCCCTGTGTTATATTGAAAAAGTGATGGAATTGGCAGAGGCAATGCGAGAGTAAAAATCCGCGTGAGCGGACGAGATGATGACAACCGCCAAAGTGATAAAGCGGCGGATCGGGTAAATTGCGAAGTGGAAGGTAGTAACAGACTTAATGATGGCCTTTACATGTTCAGTCATAGACTTTGTCTGATCAAACACGACACCAAGGTGTCTAATTGCCGAGGACTGGGGAACGAACATCCACTGTCCCGACCTGATGTAATATGTTTGAGGGCGATGTGTAAGAGGATGAACTGGCGATGAAAAATTCTGATCTTTCATCATTCAATTTGATATGTTTTTCCGCGCATCCCACTCCATTATTTCATCAATCAAAGAGAGGAGTCTTTTTGACAGCATGTGCAATCACAATCAAATCTGGATAAATGTCAAATAGAGCGCACATCATCAGCATAAAGTGTAAGCAAATTGTGCTGACGGATGATTGACAATGCATCCCCAAGCGCACACGAAAAGAGCGGTTCTGAGGTAATAAGACCGAATCCACGTAAGGCAGTACCTGAATTTGAAAGTTATCACGTCACTATCAAAAGACTGGCACGATCAACAGTATCAAAAGCTGCAGAAAGATTAGCCAGCACATAGCAACTGCCTTACT
Source organism: Ophioderma brevispina (assembly GCA_023653785.1). Classification (NCBI taxonomy): domain Eukaryota; kingdom Metazoa; phylum Echinodermata; class Ophiuroidea; order Amphilepidida; family Ophiodermatidae; genus Ophioderma; species Ophioderma brevispina. Next base: position 31,713 of record JAMKCH010085317.1, read on the forward strand.
GTTGTGAATGACAGTGAGGGATATCGTCGTACACGCAAAAGTGCGTTTCAGGCTGTTGTCGTCTTTGTAAGCTGACTGAACTCTCATTTAAGTTATTGAGACAAGATGATCCTTGATCTGGGCACTCACTATTTTATCCATGAACTTAAGACACGCAGCTAATATTAGACACAGGGCGATAGTTTTTGAGCACCTCTTTGTATAGGAAGGCTTTTGCGAATGGGTGTCAGGCAGCTTCCCGGAGTAGCTGGGAAATCACCAGTGCGGATAGACTTGGTAATGATCAGTGTTAATGGCCTCGCCAGAGGTGCAACATTCTCCTTAAGAACACCAATGGAATGGTGTTAAGGACATGATTTTGATGGAGTTAACATAATCACCTTGGTTACCTCATTTAACAGTGAACAGGATTAAACTCATGTATTGGAACGTCTCAATCAAAGTATGTCCCATTTGGATAATGTTTATGCGAGTGTGGACCTGGATATTATCAAGGTCCTGTCTGATTTTGGTAGACCTTGTTCGCTGAAAAACCTAAGCAAATGAGGCTACTGAGTTCAGTAGCTGACTTACAGTTAGGAAGTTGTTTAGTTTGGGGTCAGAAGCTTATTCAGAGTAGCGAAACATGGTTTGTTGTTAGCATTTTACTTGTTCTCTGTAATAAACCTCCGTAGCATGATGATATGGTTTACCAGTCACTGATGATTGTACAGTGTATGCATCCAGATTCGACACTAGTTTAATTTTACCCATTTTCTATCTTAACGTAGAGGTTGAGGGTGTGACACAGCCTACATGGTAACATTGTAACATATACAAAAACATACATATCAAATATGGCGAGCGATGACCTAGTGAATGTGGTAATTCCACAAGAAGATGAAAGCAGAAACAGCAAAAACAAAACAAAACTGGGCTTAGTAGTGAGGTGATTCGACATTATATAGGTGAATATGGCAGTAATGAAAACAGGGTTTACAGTTTGGATACGCGGGTAATGACAGAAACACAACTAATTGGGCAATGTGAAGTGCACACAAAATTCAGTCCAAAAAGGTTAGATTAGCGAAAGGATTTTCGAAAGGTTTGCCTCTTTCCGCTTTTTCCCCAGTGACATGGGGCCTTTTGGACAAAAAAATCAGGTATTAGGTTTAAGTGATGCAAGTGAAATGATTCGTTTACACGTCCACAAACATCCCTTGGACCTCAATAGTAAGTGATATTTAGGGCCTACAAGTCTCTATCTGTGCACCGCACCGTTTTGATTGAAATGCTTAAACGACGATGTGTGCGATTATGAGGGGGGGGGGGGTGTGGTGTATTGGAGCTTGGGGGGCAGATATATTAGCCACGTAGACTAGACTGGGTATTAGGCGAGGTTTGTAGTAATTACATAATTAAAGGGATACTTCGATTTATTCAAGTAATGTCAGTACAATCTAGTGATTCTTCGAATATTGTGCAAATATCAAGGGAAACCAGTCGGTTTTGATTTTGATTGTGTCTACGTGGGTGGGGTGGGGTGTGCTGGGTGGGGGTGTGGGGTACTGTTGATGTAAACATATATTTATTTTCGTTTTTTTTTTGTTTTGTTTTTTTTTTTGGAGAACGATATGATAAATGTATTGTGATTTGGCCTTTTTTTAACAAACAAATTCACGGGTTGTTTTAAATTCTCCTAGGGGCCCTTGTTCCATTTTGGGTAGTTTAGTCCGATTTAACCAGACTTGGGTTAAGGTGCAATAGGGGTTCCTTCATATGTGGATGATGTCAAACGGTCCAATGGCAAAGGTCAAAGGTCCAGCTGATGTCATGTTCCAGACTGTCATCTTGCCAGGGGTATGACGCAAGCTTACTTGTCAGTATTTTGTTTTACTATTTAGTCCATGTTTAATCCTTATAACAAAACCAATGGTCGTATAGGTGGTAAAACTATACAGTTTTTGGAATCTTTATGATTATATGAACAATATGGCATATATACATTTCAGTCAACATGATTGGAGTGCATTTTAAAAAGTACTGGAACACACCAATGTTGATTAGCTAACTACTTCGAACCCGCGGTGGTGAACCCAAGTTCTGTCGGATTTGGTCAACCATCACCGTCAGCTACCAAGCAACCACAACACCAAATTTACATAAGGCGAAAGTTAAAACTACTAGAATTTGGGGTGTTTTGGAGCTAAAATTACATGAAGGGCTTGGGCACAAATTCAGACATTACATTTTGTTACAAGTACACCATGAACTTTCACCACCAGATAGGTTTTTTTTTAAAAACCCCGCATCCTTAAGTATTAACCGGAATGAAAACTACTACATTTTTTGGGTTTTTGAGGTAAAATTACATGAAGGGGCCCTTGGGGCACAAAATGCAGACATCACATTTCGTTACAAGGTAACTGAACTTTAATACACCAAATTTAAGATCGGACATTTCAAATCATTTTACAATATGTTTAACAATTGCTTGTAGCTCTATAAGAAACGAGGATTGTGATGGTTTTTCGTCTTTTCTGAAGGAATTTCTTCTCTATTAGTTGCATCACTTCCAACGAAACCATAGAAACTGAGTGTATTCGCATGTTTCCAAGTCCACTACAAGCACGGTTTTACAACACCGTTGAAAGTATAACAGTTTATCACCGCCTGTCACTCTGCATATCGATCCGCACAGCGGGGTAGAACATGCCACCTAACCGCAACGGTGAAATTCAACACGGCAACCAACTTCCGTTTGCTAGCTTTTCAAAGACTTACCATAGGAGGGCGCTCTACACATATCGAACGGTTTACACACATACTTGACTACAGACTAGGTCCGGTCACGAATATTTAAATCTTAAATGACCGTTATTGGATTACAACTGTTTTGCAGCAAAGTTAATCCACTAACATCGACGGAATTTTGACATTAATGTTTTTCCTAAATTATCATGATAATACTAAGATCTTTTGAAGAAGGTTTAAGAGTTGAATTTGTAGTGTCACTGAACCAGAGAACTGCATATAAATACACTTAAGAGTTCCACAAATTAATACCGTTTGGGAAATCCCAATGCCCAAATCGAAGCAGGTCGTGTCCTTCCCCCCACAGGCAAAGAGAATCAGAATCCCAACAGGCCGTCGCGGTGCATGCACAACATCACATCGAGTGCCTGGCTGTTTTTTTCGCTATAAATGGGTAATTGGTTAGGTATTCTGTGGCTTTCACGTTGTATGTTCCTTCTCTCCTATGATCCCATGCTCATACTATGAGCAGTGGTAATCCTGCATATTTGCAACTCAAATTAGACGAATGGGGTTTTTCTTACGCCAAACATCTGCACCCTCGACTTACCAAGCAAGGCGCCTTTTTTTTGTAACACGGTTTAAACCGGGGGGTTACCATCCCCCCCCCCCCCCTTGGAGAAATGGGTTATAAAGAACCCGATGCTTATTATTTTGATACAGTGGATAAGATATGGTCCTCCTCGTTCCATTGATACCAAAATAAGTACCAACAACCTAGTATTGCGTCACAATTAGTCATCAGTCCGCGAGTCGGCAAAATTGGCATTTTCCACAGAAAATAAGGCGAACTCCAATTTGTTTTTCGCTAAAAACGTAGGAATATCGTATTTGCATGCGGTTTTCAGCTCTAATGATGTCAATTGGCCAGTTTTTACACTAAACCTGGAGTTTTAGAGCTATACGTGGCATAATAATTTTCAAATGCACCATAAAATAGCCCTTGGGTGGCAACCACCATCCCCCCTCCCCTTCGACTTTGACGGCATACCCTAACCCCGGTGAAGGTGCTACCTTCACATTTTTTCGCTAAAATGGACCCAAATAGAACGATTTACCTAGACGCTTTTTTACGAAAGTTTTTTGGCAATTTTAGCGGCACCGTAGCGAAGTTCACTAGGGCTACAACCCCCTCCCCTGTAAGACGAGGGTCAATGTTTCCATATACCATTTTCTCTCGATTGAATGGTCTTGAGTTCAATTAGCAAATTAAGAACGAGTCGTATACCTTGTGTCTACCTTGTTTCTGAGTCGTATACATTGTGTCTACTGTAAAAGTTATACCCACGTTGTCTAATGAGCTTTTGTGTAACATGTGCGTGACTCGAGTGAGAAACGATGCCAAAAACAATACTTAACTACTTTGGTCACATGGGGGGGGGGGGAGGTGTGAAATTTCCTGAAAGCACCGCGGCGTTGCCATATCGGAAAGAGGTTTGGTTACGGTATGACCCAAATAGCTCGAGAACGTAACGATACTACAGCTGTAATTGGATAACGCTATCATCGTAAAAACAATGCCGCTGAACCACTACGAATTGGGTTAGGGTGTGACACGTGATTGGTAAGAGTCGCTAAGCATTAGTAGGAGGCCCATGATACGATCTTGATTTCACGTCTTTTCGTGCTCCAGGGCTGGGGATCACTTACTTTCCTTCACTCAAAATTTAAAACTATTGTAAATCAGTAAAAGCTGTATCCCCAAAATGAAACAATGCACATTATTTAGAAAATGAATCAAAATGTCAACTCAATTTACTCCAGAATGTCCAGTGACCAATATGTACAACGTAAACTCAAGCCAACAATAGAGCTAATTATATTCACCAATCAACCTAACAACACTTCAGATCTCTTCTCAACGGGGTATGCAGGTCATTGTTTACTACTGCTACACTGTTTTGAAAGATTTTCATCTAATATCAGGTGTTTGACTTCGCCGTCTTGAGCTCTAGTATCTGTTCTTAACTTAAAGGGCAGCATACTCACCTCGCTCATGATTTTAAAAATGTAGTGCTGATACCATCTCTGTTAAGCCTTTCTTGGTAAATTGAATAGAAATATGGGTTTAAAGACAATAACATCTAGGTTATGCACAAATAAGGTCCGTTCCTTGCCTGGGCTTTTTCTTTCATGATTGGGTCCCTTTACACAATTTTCTTGTTCGAAAAATATTATCATAAAATTATCATATGGTCCAAGTTAATTGAACACACGTAGAATCTCAAGAGTTCTTTTATCGCGACGAGGAAAGAACTTGCCAATGCAGCAAGAATAACATTCGAAGGCTATTCAACTGCGTGGCCCATACAATCGACCAGATGTAAGAATGTGAGTGTGTCCCGGTCCGATTAGTGAGACCTTAGCTTCATTGTTCGCTTGAGCATGGTGAGGTTATGTGTATATCCATTGCCACACTTATATTCTGGAAATAAATTGAGTTGACATTTTATTCAGTTTTTCTAATAATTGGCACTATCTTTTCATGTGGGGGCACAGCTTTTCGTGGTTAAGATAATAATTGTTTTTAATTTTAGTGAAGGAAATAGGTAATCCCCAGCGCTGGAGCACGAAAATTTTAAATAAAAGGCCAAAATTTGTATTAATGGTACCATGGCCTATATGTTTGCATAATGGCCTCATACGGAACATACGTCTTGGAGTCGGTGGCTAGACTGTCATTAATATATGTACTTGGAATCGTTTTTTAGAAGTGATACTCGGGAGGATCAATAGTGGAGACGTCTATTGAGTTGCCGCAGCGGTACAAAGATAAATACATTAGCCATATATTAGGGTTGTAGTACCGATAGAGTTTGGTGGGCGCTCTCCTGCATCTCAATTTGTACAGGCTGTTCGCAAATTTTGCTCCACTAGTAGATGAATAACGATTTTTTTTATACTGCAAACTGAAAACAAAGTGCTGAGTAGATTAGTCAACATAAAGAACATTTTCTTCAGGCTTCTAGAGTATTTTAGTTTTTGTCTATATGACTTCCAAACTGAATATATCACACTGAGTTGTTTCAACGTGATTGCTAAGTGAGCCGGTTGAATAAATCTGCCAATCTTTACTAAGGCTACGGTATGATCCTCTCCCATTTAGTGTGCAACAATGGACATGGGCAATAAAGTCACTAGTCGTGTCCACACGTGTAGGTATTACCGGTATTAACTAAGTCCGGTGGAATTAAAAAAAAACAAATCCACTATTTCCCCTCGGCCCGCACGCCTATTGACCCCAGTGTACTCGTCTCCACCAATGCGGTCGGACATAAGCACTAATAATTTGTCCGGGACCTAAATTGATCGGTTTGTAATGTTTGCAATATAAATTTGTCCTTGTTGAACGCAACATCGGGTTAGCAAAGAGTTCTTATATAGATAGAGAGGTCAAGCGTTACGTCATCTTTAGAAATAAACACACCCAAAAGTAACTCCCCCACCCCTGACATTTGTCTGTCATGTTCAAACGATAACATCTTGTTATACAATATTGGATCTAACTTGGAGCTTTGTTTATTTACTCGTATTTGACACCTCCTTTGTGGCGATCGATGGAGTTTGTTTTTGAGTTATGCCACTGACCGAACCCACCCCGAGATTTAAAAGTTGCAGTAAATCCTATTGACAATAACACATGTTACCAATTGAAATCAGTGGCAATCCTCTTCTTCTCTGCATAAGTAATTCTCCTTCGCATAGGGCACTGCAGCAGAGTAACTGGTGTGTGAAATAGAGACATGCCCTTACTTCTGGCTGTCTGACCGGCGATTAAAAGACAAATAAGCTTTTCAAAGCCACAAAGTGATATCATTACTTCGGCTGCATGATTCCAATCCCTTACCTTAAAGTTGAGTCTTCATTACTGTGTGAATCCAACACACCTTAGTGAACTCTTGACATAATTTCTTATGGCAACTTACTATTCAGATCGTCTGAATTTGAATGCTAAACATGAACTGGTATGTCGTGCAAATTCTTCGTCCAAATGTTTTATACGATTATGCTGCTACCCGACTTCACTTGACCGAACCCACCCCCTATTGACAATCATACTGTTACAGATTGAAGTCAGTGCAGTCATCTTCTGCATGACAATTCTCTTCTATATAGGGCTACTGCACCTTTTAAATCATGGGGTGAGTTCGGTCAAGTTGGCATAACTTCAACAATCTTCATCAATCACCAAAATGAGGTGCAAAATGCGCTGGAAAACAAACACCGCTTCCACTTATTATCCCATAATTGTACACATGGGTGCATCGTTTAAATTGACACAGACAATTTTCGGGGATGGGGAGTTACTTTTTTTGGGTGTGGTTACACTCGTCTCGCATGTTTTGCCGACCACAAAGACAAATTAAGAAGTACCAAACCAATAGAAAGAAATGGCTGCCACCGCTTCTTCCACATTACTGTGGGTGCCGCTTGCATGCATATACACTATACGTATGTGATACAAATTGATTTATGTGTTAGAGGTGGCCAGGTTTGTTGTAATAAAAGTGCACCTGGATCATTGTGCTCAGATCACCAACCTCCTTTTTTCCCAATGTAATGCAATGGTCCTTATGAAAAAAAGAAAAGATGTATTCAGTGAGGCGGTTTATTCAAATCAGACGACTGAAGTGTCATTTAATTCGTTGTGTGGCATGGGTAGGACAAAATGTAACAACCCAATAGCACCACATCAACAAATGATATTTTGCAGCGGATTGATTGTATCGAATGACCCTTACGTTTGTATACAAGCACCCACTACATAATTATTCGTGCAATATTCAAATGTCAGCGCCCAGCACTGACGGACTGTTTTTAGAATGGGCTCACCCTCTTGGGTTTACTCTATCGACCTACTAGGATTAAGTCCGACCATTTAATTGACGAAAAGAGAGGGTTAATTCCGGTAGTAATTACGACCCGGTGTTATTAAATGTTAAAGTAACAGTCAGGCGTCCTCTAGTCGGGAACAATGGTGAACAATAGAGCAATCGATCCAGTTGACTCTTTACGCAAACCTTAGTTTCACGCTTTATTCCGTTATGTCTATGGAGGAACCCGGGACTAAGGCTACCTCCGGACTATATCTGCATTCAAACCGGTATAGTAAAGTACGTGTGGACATGCACGACGTACGCTCTGGCGTACTTAACTGTGGACCAGTGTTAACAAAAAACAAGTAAGCACATGTTCTACTTAAACATATTAGAGGGGTGAAGGATTTGACCTAAGTGACTTATGTCCGACGATGTGGAGCGATTACAATGGGTACATAGGCTGCGGGGAATTATAGCTAGATTCAGTTGATAGGGGATAACCTCGAACTTTTTTGTAGGTGAAGGTATAAATTGAGGGGATTAGTATTATAAAAACTTTAGTCAGGTGTACTTTGTGTGTATGTGTGCGCTATAGCCATGATGGCAAACCCTGAGCGGTCGGCCATTCACAGAAACAAAATTATAGTCAAAGCATAAACCCTAGAATGGTCAAAGAACGCGCAAAATAAATGCAGAATAGTTTCGTGAAAAGAATGTGAAAGCTGATTTTATGAAGAGTGAAGATAAAAGTTTTTGCATTGTTTACATAACAGGTTAACTGAAGCTTTCTTAAATTTATGATTAGGCTGTTGCAGCAAACAACAATTTACAACCAATTTCTGGGGTTCGGACACACTATTGAATCACAGAAGGAGAAAAAAAATTACAAAGTATCGAGGACGAACGAACACATAACATTTATTTTTAGTTGGCCAGTTTCTTTCAGTCCGTTCTCTTTTGTATTGCGAGATAGATTTTCTGGGTATTTCTGTCCCCTATTTGAGTAATGGACGAAGTCAAAACTACGCCCCATACCTCTACCATCAATTGGAATCTACTATAGTGGATTTTTTTGTTTTTAATTCCATCGGACTTAGTAATACCGGTAATAAACGTACTAATACACGTGTGGACACGACGAAAGTTGGAATCCCTAGCAATCTCTCAATATAAGGGTTTGTGATTTATTCTGTATAGGAGTTGAGTGATTCTTTTTTTTCATCCGGAGACTTAAAGGAAATGTCATGATTCTGAAGATTTGGAAAATTTGGTATGATGGGAAAGCTACGTAACGTAGTTACATATAAATCAAAAATACGTTGAAAATATTCCCAAATTTGTTAGTATTTTGCCCTTTTAATTTCCGCCAGAGCTTACTCGAAAACGATTTCCGACAAATCCACAACTCAGGCAAATGGTGACGTCAAGTGATGACCATCCATAATTTGCGTCGTTGTGACCATCAGATCGCGGTGTTGTCCACTTCACTACTAATTAAAACACAACGAATGAAACAAATTGTCATCTGTAGCTTTTTTTCTAATTTTATGATAACTTTCATTAATCCATAAAATATTACAGTGTCAGCAATAACAACACGAGTCAACACGATGTGTTGTTCATCACTTTGACGTCAGGAGGGAGCCCCCCCCTTTTTCCCCAAAATTGGGCGATTTGATCAAAGGAAGCCCGCCCTCCCCACCCCCACCCCCCGTCCCTCGGCTCGCCACCCCACCCAAAATCCGACCGTTTCTTCCGTATGTCAAAAAAGCAAAAATTAAAATGCCTCTATTTTGTTAATTTTACATCCAAAGTTTGTATTATTTTTTTCGGGGGGGAATTGTGATGTTGTACATATATTTATGTGAATTAAGTCCAAACTCGCTTGGACAAAAAATCTGTACAATTTCCTAAGTGCACAAAGGAGACCTCTTAAGTGGACCTCAATGAAGGTGATTTTTGTGGTAGGTCTACCCTACGTCCAATTGCAAAAAAAGCAGGTGAAATAGAGGGGCCCAATTGCGCATTACTAAGTCATCTTGTCTTTCCATAAATCTCTTTCTTTACAATCTTTACTTTCCCATTCGTGAAGAAGTTATTTTCAGTCTATGAATGGGTTATGTTTGGGTGTGTAAACAATTGGATTCCACATAGAATAGAACGAAAAAGACTGTGTTTCCGTGCGAATGAAAAGTACGACAATACTTCCAATGCATGATAATGCTTGATTGTATTTATTTGGAGGGAAATTTGATAGTGTCCTATGTATGCGATGTAAGCATCAGTGAAAAACAGTATTAAAGTGTGTTAGGCCAAGAAAGGAAAATGGGCTTTCATGGCTAAATTCTACTGGGAAAAAAACCACACCCCGGCAAGTTATGTTACAGCAGTGAGGCCGATTTACAGCTTAGGTATTCCAATGATGAAGAAGAGTACTTCTAACAGATGACACAACACAGGTACAATGTTAGCGAAAATTTGGTCAACAAAGAGCTTACTGTGTTGCGAAACGAAAACAGAACTCCCATGGATTACAAGCTTTATTCCGTTATGCACGGGTCATACATGACGGAATATAAAAGCGTGTAATCCAAGGGAGAGTTCTGTTCGTTTCGCCAAATACAGTAAGCTACATGTACATAGAATTGTGCGAATTCGTTCATACGGATGGTTCTGGGAGAGAAAGAAGTCAGCACGGTATCTTGGCCAAATATGCTTTGTTTAAAGTATGACAGTATCAAATTAGGTTTGCGCCGTTAACTTTCGCACCGTAAAGAGTTAAAAGATTGAATACACCAAAATCAAAAATTACTTGGACCCTTGGGGTTGGAGGCAAGCCTATAACCAGGTCAACTTGTTCTTGTTGTCTTACTGTTTTCTGCGCCTGTGATTAGATAAATGGGCGAAAAAAAAATCATTTTCATATTATATCATCAGCTATATCTCGTGTTGCTTTTATATAGGCAAAATGGCTTACTTGTCCCCATGCCTGGTAGAAATACAACAGTTTCGTAATGGCCCCACATTAATCGTTTGTTTTGGCCCATGGCCTATTCTGTGTTCATATGACAGCCTGTCTCAAAAAATGGTACAAGCAAAAAAAACCGATTTTTTTCAATATTATATCTCAACATTAGCAAGTCGCGTGTATATCACATTAAAGAAAAATACAGGCTTTCCAGGATTTTTGGGTTTATCTCAGTGCTTGTTTCAATCGAGAGGATAAACTCGTTACTGCGGAACACAAAAAGATCGAGTTGTTTGTGCCACTTCTGGTTGAGTGAAAACGGTTGAAGAACGAATTTTTGTAAAACATAAGTTATTCACATTGAACAGAATGAAATCTTTTAAAATAGATTAATTCATAAAGAAACTCTACAAAGTTACGGTAAGTTCTGGCTTTTTAAGATAAAGTGAATAACATGTGACCCACAATGTTTGTTAGAAGAGAACCATGGGGCGTACAGCCGGCGTACTGCAACCTGTATTGAAGTAAATTCATGAAACGCAAAGTTCTATCCAAACTGTGATACTTTGCTTCCAATTCAAATTTGTATTGACGTAACAATGAACTAAATGCACAAAAGATAGTGTAATATTTTTAAACCCATTTCTTTGCTCTTACCCCCCTTTATCTCGTCCTTCTTCTCCGACCCACCCCCACCATGTGCCCCCATGCCATCGTCTTGGGATTTGGAGTGTTATTTTGGTTGCAATTCCATTCCTTCTGCATTGATTTTAACATATACTAATTTTCAATAAATTTAAAGTCCATTTCATTGACGTGCAATAAATGTTGTATTGGTTTATTATTAATGAACCGCAGTATTTATCATTGAACTGATTAGTTGAATATTCAAAACTTGTGTCTTTTGTGTACTTTAATAGGTGTTTTGCTTCTCTTGTCAAGTTGCAATCTTGTTTTGAGCTTCAAGGCCGCGTGGCATAACTGGGCGAAGGAACTCTGCCATAGCATAAAAAGTGGCACAAATAAGTGGTATATCGCATTAAATTGATTATATTCTCGGGATTGACAAGAGCAAATAAGATTGAAAACAAACACCATTGGAAAGCATGGTCTTTGTGCTTAATATTTATGCCAAGAAAGAATGACGTTATTTGAATGTTATTTAACCAATTTTTTTCTGATTTGTAGCATTTTTTGAGGACAGGCTGATGTCTGGAGGTAGCCATCTAGTTTTACATGACCGTTATTTTCAGCAGTCAGGTCAATTTGATCATTTGAGAAACGTAGTGTAGTTGTTTATGAAACTATATGGCGTTAGTTTTTTGTCTTCTTATTGTTGAGTGAGGTCATATTTTCTTTTTCCTTTTTATTCTTTATCTTTTGTTCTTCGGTGTCTCCATTTTGTTGAGGTTCGCTTCATATTAATGTATCAGTCTTTTTTGTCGTACTTTCACTTTTATGCATTTATCGTTATTCCGTTTCTCTATGGAACCACGGACTATGGCTCCCACCGGAATATATTTGCTTTCACACGGTATTAGTAAAGTACGTGTGGACTATGCACAGACCGACGCTCTGTCGTACTTAAACGTGACCGTGTTAACAAAAACAAGTAAGCACCTGTTTTACTAACATATTAGAGGTGTGAGGATTTGACCTAAGTGACTTATGTCCGACCGAATGTGGAGACGATTACAATAGGGTAACAATAGGGTGAGGGGAATATATAGATTCCAGTGATAGTGGAATAACCTCTACTTTTTTGAGGTGAAGTATGATGAGGGGATAGTATATAAAAACTTTAGTTCATGTATTTGTGCGTATGATGGAGCGATTAGCCATGATGGCCCAACCCTGAGCGGTCGGCCTTCACAGACCCAATCTATAGTCAAAGCATAACCCTAGAAAGTTCAAAAGAAACGCGCAAACAATTTTTTTTTTTTTTGCAGGAATAGTTTCAGTGAAAGCATGTGAAAGCTGATTTTATGAAGAGTGAAGATAAAATTTGCCATTGTTACACCACAGGTAACTGAAGCTTCTTAAAATTTCTGATTATGCTGTTGCAGGCAAACAACAAATTAAAACCAATTCTGGGGTAGACACACGATGGCCCATCACTCAGAAGGAGAAAATACAAAGTATTGATTGGACGAACAACATAACGTTATTTGTAGTTGGCCAGTTTCATTCAATCCATTCTCTTTTGTATTGCGAGTAAGAAATCGAAGATTTTCTGGGTATTCTGTCCCCTATTTTGAGTAATGGACGAAGTCCAAACCCGCCCATAACTCTACATCAATTGGAATCTACTATAGTGGATTTTTTTTTTTTTTAAATTCCATCGGAATTAGGTTAATAACGGTAATAAACTAATAAACTACACGTGTGACACGGACTAATATGTGGACTCATAGCATCCAATTATAATGGGGTTTGTGATTTATTCTGTATAGGCTTGATTGATTTTTTCATCCAGAGGAGACTTAAGGAAATAGTCATGATTATGAATATTTGGAAAATTTGGTAGGGATGAACGCTTAAGTAACGTAGATTACTAGATTACATATAAATCAAAATACAGTTGAAATTATCCACATTTGTTGAGTATTTAATTTCCCGCCCAATAGCTTACCGAAAGCGATTCCGACCAAATCCACATCGCAGGCAAATGATACGTCAAAGTGAGGATATCCAGTAATTTGAGTCGTTGTGTGTGACCATTCATATCGCCAGTGTGCCACTCAATAATAATTAACAAACGCAATGAAACAAAATATTCCTCTGTAGCTTTTTTTTTTTCTAATTTTATTATAAACTTTCATTAATCCATCAATAGTACAGTGTCAGCAATAACCATTCGAGTCAACCGATGTTTTGGTCATTACTTTGACTTCACGAGGAGAGCAAAATTGGGCGATTTTTATCAATGAAGCCGTGGCGAAAAATCCGCCCGTTTTATTCGTATGTCAAAAAAACAAAAATTAAAATGCCCTATGTTGTTAATTTTACATCAAATTGTATGTATTTTTTTTCGGGAATTCGTGATGTATGTACATACATTTTATGAATGTATGTCAAACTTAGCTTAACAAAAATCTTGACATATTTCCTTTAAGTGGCACAAAGGAGACTTAAGTGGCTCAATGAAGGTTATTTTTTGTGTGTGTATGTCTACCCTACGTCCAATTGCACAAAAAGCAGGTGAACTAGAGGACAATCGCTTTACTAAGTAAATCTTGTCGTTTCCATACTTCTCTTTCTTTACATATCTTTCCCATTCGTGAAGAAGTGTATTTTCAGTTTATGAATGGTTATTGAAGTTTTGTGTGTGTACATGGATTCCACACTAGAATGAAAAAGACTGTGTTTCCCGTGCGAATGAAATAAGTAAGACCATGTTTCCAATGCATGAATTACTTCTTTTATTTGTAATTTATTTTGGAGGGAAATTTGAATATGTCTCTGATGCGAGGTAAGACATCAGTGAAGTATAAAGGGTGTAGGCCAAGAAGGAAAATGTGCTTTCATGGCTAAATTCTACTGGGAAAACACACCCGGTCGTATGTTATCAAGCAGTGAGGCCGAGATTTACAGCCTGGTATTCCAATGAAAGAAGAGTACTTCTAAAGAAGATGACACAACACAGTACAATGTAGGAAATTTGGTACAAGAAGGCTTATGTATTGTGCGAAAACGAAACAGAACTCCCATTGGAGTACACGCTTTATTCCGTTATGCACGTTATGCATACATGACGGAATAAAGCGTGTAATCCAATGGAGTTCAGTTTCGTTTCGCAAAATACAGTAAGCTACATGTACATAGAATTGTGCGAATTCGTCATACGGATGGTTCTGGGAGAGTCAGCACGACTTGCCAAATATTGCTTTGTTTTAAATGTATAGACAGTATTCAAATATAGGTTTTCGCCGTTAATTTCGCACGTAAGTAGTAAAAGAATTGAATACACCAATATCAAAAATTAACTTGGAACCTTGGGTTTGGAGGCTAGCACTATAACCATGTCAACTTGTCTTGTTTCTTACTTGTTTTATGCGCCCTTTGATTAAGAAGGACCGCCAAAAAATCATTTTATTATTATTATCATCAGCTATATCTCGTGTTGCTTTTATCTAGGCAAAATGGCTTACTTGTCCCATGCCTGGTAGAAAACAGTTTCTTAATGGCCACATAATCGTTTGTTGTGGCTCATTTGCTTCTTCTGTGTTCAGATACTAATGTCTAAAGAAATGGTACAATCAAAAACCGATTTTTTTTTCAATATTATATCTCAACATAAGCAAGTCGTGTTGTATATCACTTAAAGAAAAAATACCATGGCTTCCCGATTTTGTGTTGCATCTCATTTCCTTGTTTCAATCGAGAGATAACTCCAGTTTACTGCGGACACAAAATCGAGTTGTGCCACTTTCTGGTTGGTGAAATCGGTGAACGAATTTGTAAAAACATAAGTTATTCACACTTGAACAGATATGAAAATCTTTAAAATGAGATTAACTTCATAAAGAAACTCTAAAAGTTACGTAATGGTTCTGGCTTAAGATAAAGTGAATAACATTTGACACACTGTTTGTTAGAAGGAGGAACCATGGGCGTACAGCCGGCGTACTGCAACCTGGAGGAGAGAGTTTTAATGGTATTGAAGTATCATGAAACCAAAGTTCTACCAACACTTTGATACTTGCCTTACAAATTCAAATTTGTTATGACTTCAACAATTACTAAATGCACAAAGATAGTGCAATATTTTTTAAACCATTTCTTTTGGATTTGGAGTGTTTTTATTTTGGTTGCCAATACATTCCTTATGGCAGATTGTACATATATAATTTTCAATAAATTTAAAGTTCCATTTCATTGACGTGCAATAAATGTTTGTATTGTTTATATTTATGAAAAGAAGATATTTATCATTGAACTGATTATGTTGATATTAAAACTTGTGTCTTTTGTTTTACTTTAATCTGTGTTTTGTTTCTATTGTCAAGTGCAATCTTGTGTTTTGAGCTCAAGGCAGCGTGGCATAACTGGGCGAAGGACTCTGCCCATGCATAAAAGTGGCACAAAAATGGTAGATCTCATAAATGATTATATTCTCTGATTGACAAGAGCAAAATAAGATGAAACAAACACCATTGGAAAG
Organism: Ophioderma brevispina; assembly: GCA_023653785.1. Lineage (NCBI taxonomy): Eukaryota > Metazoa > Echinodermata > Ophiuroidea > Amphilepidida > Ophiodermatidae > Ophioderma > Ophioderma brevispina. Next base: position 47,458 of record JAMKCH010085317.1, read on the forward strand.
CATGGTCTTTGTTCTTTAATATTATGCCAAGAAGGAATGAATTATTTTGAAATTTCATATTTAACCATTTTTTTTTCTGATGTAGCATTTTGAGGACAGGCTGTATGTATGGAGGTAGCCATATAGTTTTACATGACCGTATTTTCAGCAGTCAGGTCAATTTGATTCTTTTGAGAACGTAGTTTATGTTGTTTTATGAAACTATAGTCTTTCTTTTTTTCTTCTTCTTTTTCTTCTTCATCTTTTCTTTTTCTTTTTCTTCTTTATCTTCATTTTTCTTCGTTTTCTCCTTTTTTCTTCTTCTTTTTCTTCTTCTTTTTCTTCTTCTTCATCTTTTTCGTCTTCTTCTTCTTCATCTTTTTCGTCTTCTTCTTCTTCATCTTTTTCGTCTTCTTCTTCTTCATCTTTTTCGTCTTCTTCTTCTTCATCTTTTTCGTCTTCTTCTTCTTTTTAAACTATACATGTCAGTTCCCGAAACTCAGTCGTAAATCTACGTACATATTATGTCATGCCTGAGTAGACCAATATTTCCAAAAAGCACTGTATAACTGGTATGAACAGGTCTATTGTGTAGGATATAAGCATGAGTACACGTAGGGTTACGCACGAGTTGTCAAAATCGTTCTGCCCTACTGCGTTGTCCATCCGCAAAGCTTATCTCTATGGGGATCCAAGAAATTCTATGAAGTTCAAAGAAAGGTTGTGGACACAGTCGAATTCTCGGGGGAGGAGGAATTTATGTAGCCCGTCAAATAAATTATATCTTCACAAAGTGACAGATGCCAAACAAACAAACAGAAAATTTAAAGCTCAAAATTTAACAAAATACAAACAAAAACAAAACAAAAATAACAACAAACACAATTGTAATAGCATTACCAGTTTGCAAATCGGTGTACACAAGGTGAAAGAGGCGAAGCTATAACAGGAATAAGTATGCTCATGATACACCTCAAAATTAAAACTTACATTTGTGATATTACCATTTTCCCCATACCAGTCACGTACTTATCATTCGACTTTACTGTATGTCGCCGTCAAAAGCATCCGTTAGTGTCATCAAACATCAAATTCTATCACACAAATGTTCTGCTTAATATCCCAATGGGATTGTTCCAGATAAATAACATCTCGTGTTGCTTTTATCTAGGCAAAATGGCTTACTTGTCCCAATGCCTGGTAGAACGGTTTCTTAATGGCCACATAATCGTTTGTTTTGGCCCATTTGCCTATTCTGTGTTCATATATGTATGGCGGTAGCCATATAGTTTTACATGACCGTATTTTCAGCAGTCAGGTCAATTTGATTCTTTTGAGAACGTAGTTTATGTTGTTTTGTGAATCTATAGTCTTTCTTTTTTTCTTCTTCTTTTTCTTCTTCTTTTTCTTCTTCTTCATCTTTTCCTTTTCTTTTTCTTCTTTATCTTCATTTTTCTTCGTTTTCTCCTTTTTTCTTCTTTTCCTTCTTCTTCCTCTTATCCGTCTTCTTCTTCGTCGTCTTCCTTTTATGCATCTTCTTCGTGTTCTTCTTATTCTTCTTCTTCATCTTTTTCGTCTTCTTCTTCTTCTTGGGAAGTGTGCGCAACAAACACTGCATTGCAGTACTGGGCCAATATAGGCAATACTGGACCATCGGAATGGGGCGGTAACGGCGTTGCAACTGGCATTCAACTAGGCAAGTAAATGATACTGTAATATTGTAGCCACGGGAAATAAATCTAAATACAAACGCTTGCTTTTAGAATTATTTAAATTATTTCTTACTCAACGAAAATTCACGAGTATACAGATTTTAGATTTATGGCGGCCTGGAGGTGTTTGAGAGGCTGACTGTTTCTGCGTGTTGCATACTTTTATTTCACCCGTAGGAACAGCCGATAGGTGCATTTTTCGTGTTGGGCCGGATGTGATGCCTAAGTTATGTTGGTAATGCGACTTCCGCTGCGCGCGATGTCCAAATTATAAGTACTTTACTGTCGTTTAAATTTGGGATGTGAAAGGCGACAGGTATTGGTAGTCAGGCCCGTACGGGGGGGGGGGGGGGGGGGCGGCACCCCAAAAATCCACAAAAGGGAAAAGGTCCACTTTTTGCTTAATATTTTGATAAAAAGGTCCAAAATGTAGAGATATTTTGACAATTAAGTCCACTTTTGGTGATCAGATGTTCAAAAGTCCAAAAAGGAACATTTTAGGGAGTTTTGGTCCACTTTTACCAAAAAGGTCAATTTTTTTGACGTAGTAATTACATATACTGCGACAATTAAATTGAAAATTGAAACTCAACTCCAACTTCATCTGGGTTAACGTTGCACACTGAATAACATAATCTTTGTTCTCGTGGTATTCCATTCCATCTTCCCAACTGAACTTCCAAATTAAGAATACTTAATGCATATCAATGAGTTTGTTTTTTCACCTTCTTTGATCATTTTTTGCCCACTTGTGTTGATTTGCTTTGCTGTTGTAGTCATGCAGTTATTTTTCATATAACTTATTCTTGCTTTGTATTCCTTAGCGCATCGAGACAATCTTATTGTGTTTTGCGCTCTATAAATTTGGATTATTATTATTATTATTATTATTACTTAAGCGTAATTTTGTGATCAACACTGAAATAAAACTTGTCAAGTTTAATAAAAAAAGTATAACCATATTTTTAATATGAAGCGATATCTCTTCTAAATTCCTGAATGTGAATGTCTTTCAACTTACATCTTTGAAATTATAACTACTTAGTTCTCCAGGTAGACAAGGATGTCGAGCCTAACACCTATAGATGATATCTATCGCTCTTCTATCAACCCAGTCTTGTGGGTCAGTTGGTTAGAGCGCCGTCACTAGTAATACGGAGGTCGCCGGTTCGAGTCCGGCCAAGCGCATATGGGTTTTTTTTTCAACACTTGTGTGCGTTGGCCATCTCCAGGGAAAGATTAAATAAATACTCAACTTACATCTTTGTTTACAAAAATTATAAGAAAAGCTCTTGTGTTAATAGCACCTTCAGCAATCCAAACTTCACTAAAATCAAAGTAGTTTACAACATACAAACACCAGTCTCAACTGATGTGTGTTGGATAAAAAGGCTAGAACGGAAAAAAAAATCCGCACTATTAAAATGTTTTTGCAAGGCAAACAAGATGTGGCACTCCACACACGAGAACCATAAGTAGAGTGCCAACTCAAAGTAGTTTCTGGCGCAAATTGGCAGTTGAAATCACCATTTAGAAAGGTAAAAGAAAGACGGACAGAAAGACAGACAATATGACAGATAGACAGAAAGAAAGAGAGAAAGAAAGAAGGAAAAAGAAAGAAAGAAAGAAAGAAAGACTGTCAACTTTCGTATCAGTATAAGGGCTGCATTTCTTCTAGTTGTTGGAGTGTTTACTCCATAGCGTTATGCAAATTATGGTTTGAATGAGAAGGCACGTACACTTAAGCCACATATTTAAAATATACTTTTTAAATACTTAAGAGTTATTATTTGTAAGAATCATGCAGGATGCATATTTAGGCTGTCAGATGAGGGTCGGCAGAGTTCAATCATATTTGGAGGTTAACCTAGTTGGGTCAAAGGATTTACAATAACAATAGTAAAAAACTCAGGTGACTCCCCCCTGACGTACAGTGAGACCCCCTAAAATTGGCTCTTCCAGGCTCTGTATCACTAATGGTACAGTGTGAAAAATGGTAATTTTGAACACAATAAAAATGACATAAAGGAAAGTCCAACTCAATTAAACTTAGTTGAGCTTTAGTTCAAATTACACCTAAAAAGCCCATCTACTTTTATTTACAAACATATTTCAGATTTCCGTATTAATTATTCATGAAACATTGCAAAATTTAACATTTTGCACCTTTTTAAATTTTACCAAAAATGGGTCATGTTTAACACAACATTTCTTCTATACTCAAGAAAATTTAGACTCGTAACTTACTCTGAGTATATAGCCCATGAGGTCTAATTTAAAAATATTATTTCAAAAGTGTGGGTTTTTAACCTTTCTTTAGGTAGGTTGAATGATTTTTGGTGTATTTTGCGTAATTTTGTCTAAAAATAGGGATAAACACCCCCAAAAGGGCATCTGATTACATGAGATTAAAAAAAAACATGTCCCAAGTAATTGGCAAAATCAATGTCCATTTTAAGCTGAAGAAGGATATCATGTAAATGGTGTGAGCTGTACTAAATAAAGAATGATTTTAAGTGACCCCTGAATGACCTTTGCGTTCTCATCCATACCCCCATATAAGGCCCTGCAGTTTCAATACATAGGTTATAGGTGTAGCAAATAATGAACCTGATTCATCCCCGGGATCCATCACTGCGCTGGAACGTTACGGCAACTTTACACTGAAATCATGTTCCACATGCAACAATAATTACCAAGTGACCTCTAAATGACCTTTGACCTCCACATCTGTAACCCTCTAATAAGGCCCTTGTTTCAGTACATATGCATACCAAGTACGTACCTGATCTGTCACCAAAAAGCTATCACCCAAAGTGTATGCTACATACACAACCATTACCATAAGTGACCCATAAGTGACCTTTGACCTTAATATCTGTACCCCACATAAGCCCCTTACATAATACACAAGCAAATAAAATATGAACTTGATCCATCACTGAACTAAAAAGCTATAGACAAAATTTTGACCAGAAGTGTTTACCAATGTTTGACATACACACATACACTCACGAATCATGCTGCCATAAGGTCTTGCTTATTTAAAAAATCAGACGATCTAATAATGTAATTAAGTGTACCATTGTAAATAATATTAAAGAGTTAAATCTGTACATCTGAATTATTTAAACATTTCAATCAGCTTTCAATTTTTTAAACGAAGATACTTTTGGCCTACTTTGCAAATTAACCTTCGTCTTACCAAGCCTTTTTTGTACCACGGTTTATCTGGAGGTATGGTCTTCACCCTCCCGGGAATTTGTTTTAAAGCATCTGCTGCTTATGATCATAATACCAGTGGATAGCTATGACCCTTCTCTTTCCATTGATACCAAAATAAGTACCAACATACCTAGTATGGCGTTACAATGACGTCATTAAATCCGCGAATTGGCAAAATAGGCACTTTCCACAGAAAAAAGTTAAAATCCAATTTTGAGCTAAAAAAAGTTTGGATTATCGGATTGTCATGTGGTTTTCAGCTCTATATGGCATTGGCTAGTTTTACCTAAGCTTTGAGTTTTAGAGCCATACTGTGCACAATATTTTCAAAAACTGTGTACCATATATTATTCTTGGGTGGCAACCACCTATACCCTTCCACTTTGATGGCATAAGGTGCTATACGTTCACATTTTGTTTGCTAAAATGACCGGAAATGATGACGATTAATAATAATAATAATAATAACAGAACATTATATGGCGCTCTACAAAGCACACAGCGCCTTACAGAGATTTTGCAAAGAGATAGGTTTTCAGGCACTTCTTGAACAATGACATTGTTGTTGACTCCCTAATGTTAGATGGAAGTTCATTCCAAAGCAAGGGAGCTGCGGTCTTGAAACATATGTCATCAACTTAAAGATAATTCTTTCCTTAACAGGAAGCCAGTGTAAAGACCTTAGGAGGCTGATAGAGGGCTGATCCCGACCACATGCAAACACCAAACGCGCAGCTTTGTTTTGCAAGCGCTGGAGGCGTTTAAGGTCAATTTCACGCGCACCATATACAAGAGAGTTTGCATAATCAATACGTGAGAGGACCAGCGCTCTGAGGGCATGATGACAAGCATCCTGTGTGATGAATTGACGGATACGCCAGAGATTACGAATATGAAAGTTCACAATTTTACAAAAATTACTGACATGATGTGACATATTGAGTGAAGCATGGAAGTAAACACCAAGGTTTTTAACAAAATTTGAAGGCTTGATACAAGCATTACGGAGTTTTAACTCAATGTCAGGTAGGGTATTCAGCACTCTTGAGCTAGCAATGACAAAAAAATCAGTTTTGTCTTGGTTGAGCTGAAGCTTATTTTGAACCATCAAGTCATTAATTTTATGAATGCAAGTACGAAGAATGTTAACGGCCTGTTTCATATCATCCTCCTTTTTGGATTAAAATGAGTGTACAACTGGATATCATCCGCGTAAGCGTGGAAACAAATATTGTACTTGCGGATAATATCACCAATAGGACTGGTGTACATTATAAAAGCTTGAGTGCCAATGATGGAACCCTGTGGTAAGGAATATTGTAAAATATGTTCAACTGATGAATCATTATTTATAGAGACCTTGGTAATCCTGTTCTCAAGGTAGGTTTTGTACCATGAAAGAACACATTACTCATACCAAAACGAAATTCCAGTCTTTGAAGGAAAACAGCAGGTCTACCGTGTCCAAAAGCGGCCCGACATGTCAAGTAATACCAAAAGGACTGCATTATTGCTATCAATGAGTTGGAGGATGTCATTTTTAACCTTAAGAAGAGCATCCTCAGTGTGTTTATGACGTCTCGTAGACGTCTAAGGTCAGAAATACCTTTCAAACACAAATAATGAGCCTTGTGCACAAATGATCTAAATTTATATAATTAAACATTTAATGTCTTTACTTGATTTGGTTCAAGAATTTGTATGTCCAAAACAAAATTACATATAATTACACAATTTAAGATTATCATACTTATAAAGAGTTCTAGTATCCTATGTTGAAGGCGTTGCAGTTCAACGATGATATGTCCTCACAGCGAAGGCTCCAAAATGACATTATCAAAGTTCACACTCAATTTAACTCTCAGGTAGTATATTCCACGGGAATCTTCTCAGTCCTGAAGATAAACTTTGTCCAGCATTTCAAGACGACAAGGTTAAATTAAGTCCCTCGCGACAAAATCCACAGTATATCATCCAAGATAATCACCACGATTTCTATCTGTCACAAATTGGAATTCCTATTTTGACAGTAGAATAATTACAGCACTCTGCTCACATGGAATTGTAAATATAATAAATCCTTGGCACCAAGTACTTTACATGTCTGCTCCTTATGCAGAGTAAAACTAGCTATCTTCTAGCTACTTGTTACTAGTGGATGCTGGCAGAGAGTCCTTCCAGTGATAGTATTTAACTACTCACAGATAGATTCCCCTTTCTAACAATAATCATTACATCATTCTCATGCATAACATAACCTTACACTAGTTTATCAATCAGAATTCATCACCCGAATTACATCACTTCATATATATAACTTTATGGGGAATTCCCTGATCTTACAATGTATTTTTTGATCTCAAAACATAAACAAGTTTCGAAGTTTAGCATCCTTGGGGATTCCCCACTTCCCTTATTGTGCAATCTAAACAGGTGCACTTAGCAAAACAAACTAGGGGTATTCCCCTTTCTCCTTCTTTTTAGTAAACAATCTCCCTTTTCCCGTGAGAAATCTTTTCTCAAAATAAAATGAGAAACATAAATTTTTTACAAGTTTAATCAGGAAAATTGAGGCTATATAACAGCTGTGACAATTTTTGTATGAAGATTGGTAAATTTCACCAAGGTTATTCCTATCCACATGATTAATTACCTGGCATGAAGCAGCTTTCTCAATAAGTTTTGATAGAAATTTAATATAAGCGACTGGCCGGTAATTCTTCAAGATTGGGTTTCTTAAGAACAGGTTTGATGATAGATTGCTTGAGGGTTGTTGGAAATATACCAGAAACAAGTGAGGTATTGACAATTCTTGTTACAACAGGTAGTAATACATCAATGTTATTTTTAACCAAGCATGTTGGTAAGGTATAAGGGAACAAGATGTGTGTGAGAACTCTGAAATCAGTTTTCCAACCTCACATGAAGTTAAAGGTTTAAAGTTACTCATAGTCTGACACGAACTGATGGAAATCTCATTAACATCCATACCACCAGAAGGAACATTATTTCTAATGTTTTCAATCTTAATGATGAAAAATGACAAAAGGTTGTTTAGCTAGTTCATGATCAGAGTTACATCACAAACTGGAAGACCCTCTGTGTCTTATTAAGCAACCCCTTGATGATTGAAAACAATGTCTTTCAACATTGCACGTTGACATTTTGTTCATGAAAAATATTTCGTCCTTGATTCCATGATCATTTTAAGTGACAGAGTCTTTTGAGTCAAAACACTTGATGATCTTGTTCATTACGAGACTTGCGCCACCTTACGCTCAAGGCGCCGTCTAATTCTTCTTCTGAGCATGTTGGTTTCATTATACCATGGAAGTCTTTGTTTTTATAAGACTTTCCTAGTGACGATTGGGACACACTTGATCAAGAACAGATCGTGTCAGTGACTCATAAGACTCAAACCCAAATGTTGGGATCCAACACAATCAGATGGAATCTCATTCAAACGATTTTCAAGAATTTTTGTGAACGTTGGGATCCATTTTGGCTGTAATTTGTGACATGGGTTGTGTGGTTTATCACATTTAATAATACATGAAATAATGCTATGATCAGAATGAAGAGGATGGTACTTTATGATCTTGAATGAGATCATCACCATTTCTAGACATAGGTAGGAGTCAATGTATGACCCAGCCTGTGCTTTGGACCTACAACATATTGAGACAAACCATATTTGTGCTAGTATCTTCGTTAAATTTCCTAGTATCAGAATCACTTTGACGTCCATGTGTATTTAAAGTCCCCTACCTACCAACAATTTATGATGTGTCACACATATCTCCTCAAAGAAGAGTTCAATTTCATTAAGAAATTCTGGATGTTTGAAATTTGTTTTGATTTAGACGCTGCTGTGGTCCGGTAAATTGTAACAAACGAAAGCAATCTATCATTGTAACAATGCAAAGGTTCAAAGTTCACAAAGTTTGAATTAGATGGAATCACCTTCAAGTTCAAGGCTTTTTGAATATATGCCGATGCCACCTGAACGCTTTTTACTTGGTCTTTGACGTGGAAAGTTTAGAAAATCATAGCCAGGAGGAGTAAATTCACACCCAATTTCAACTCTGTCGTCTTCATACAATTTGGTCTCGGTGATGAACATGATATGTCGACGTCGTGTTCCATGATATAATCAAAAGAAGAAAACTGTTTTGTTTCGAACTGAAGCGGCATTCCATGTATGGATAGTGAAATTGGAGAATGGTTTGGCACGGGGGATGCTTTTAAGGTCCTTAAATTACATCAGGATTGGCTTCCCTAATGGTGGCGGTGGGTCCGAGTAAAGGATGATCCGAGTCACCGAGTACAGGATGAAATACCAGATTACCTAGAGAGGCTTTAAGAAAGGCCTTTGGCATTTGAGCGCACAGCGAGGAAAGTTTATTAGGGGTGATTCCCCCGCCCCCTTGGTAAAACTGGGTAAACAAAATGGCTTTTGACATCTGAAGGTGACTGCAACATGACCAATGTATGAAAGTGTCCATATTCAACAATTTCCAATGCATTAAGACTTCAGCATTTTAAATTTAACCCTTCGTCTACCGGAAGGGGCGGGGGGGGGGTCCACCCCTCAGGTTTTCCAGACTGCTAAAACCTTGTGTTTGTGCCAATTTTGTTAATGTCATGTCAATTGACATTTCCGCTCTGTCATAAAAAAAATAAACATCACGGGGGTATAGGTAAGATTCAGGGTGATCCCAAGTGATGGATGGGGTGGGGTGGAAACCCCCCCCCCCCCTTCGGGAGAGATGAACCAACATGCCGATACAGCACCGGAAAACACAGGCACATTGATTTTGGTACCAATAGATACTATGATCCTCCTCGTTCATTGATACCAATTGACATGCCTAGAATTACGTCCGAACGACGTCATAAAGTTTGCATGTCAGCAAAAAATATCATAGTTCTTGTCACATAAGGTACAAATATCCGATTGTCACACCGCTTTTGGCTCTACTTGATGGGGATGGAACTAGGGTTTATATTTTCAGAGTGTTTTCGTGTTATAATAATGTATTTGAGTCGAATAAAATTGCAAATATCAATTTCCACCCTATCTCAGTATTTCATACTTCTCAACTTATTGATGGCGTCATAGTGATTCATAATGATGATGTTTACTTATTTGATACCAATGGAAAGAAGAAAACTCTAAACTATCCTGTGGTACCATTATAGGGAATAGGATGTTCCAGTAACGAAAATCACAGGGGACAGAGGTATGTTTTGTCTACAAAAATAACTCATGTAGACGAGGGTTAAGGGATTGGTCGTTATTTACGACAGGGCATGGAGGAATACATTTTTTAGTTAAATTTAAATTTTTTTTTTCCCATTGAACGTTCAGTCCCTTTTTCATTGAGAGCATTTCAGCACCCCCCCCTATCCTTTACAATAATGTTTCATAGTCCCCCCTCAAATAAAAGTGGGGTGTTGGGGGGGGGTGATTGTTCTGACATCTCCATTAAGAATATTTATTTTGTCATTATTAACCAAACACTTTCAACAATTATATCGGAAGATAGGCGGAGAGCAAACAGGTGCACCGTGACTGCCGTGGTATTAGTCCCACCACTTAGTATTTGGTAGCATTTGGGTGGGTTTATAGGGGATAGGAATCTGGGAGTGGGCAGCATGTTGCTGGGCAACCCCCAAATAATGTATGTGCCGGTAGTCAGTATGAATTCCACCATTTCTGCAATCAGATGGCCATAAACTGTTTGTTTTCCTTTTTAAATATTAGGAAAATATGCACAAAAGTGAAGTTTCTTCGAACTATGTTTGAAATTACCATGCAAATTTTGTGCAATAAATTGGGGGACTAACCCCCTTAAAATAGACATATACACCCAAAAAATCACCACCTGTTGCTTTTCACATCTGCAAAATGTAAATTGACAAAATAATCTCATAAAGGCTCCAATAATTAATTCATATTGTTCTTCATCTGCTCTTTAACATGACAATAAATATGAATTGACATATATGAAATATTGTAAAATGTAATATTTAAAGACACCCCCTTAAGGAACAGGAAAAAAACCCACAACTTTGAAAAGAAATTTGAATACCTTATGGATGTAAGTATTTGTGATAAAAATCACAAAGTTAAATTTTCTTGAGTATAGAAGAAATTCACAGGCAAAAATTGGGAGAAAATGCCATGTTTGGTCATTTTGGCAAAACCCGAAAATACGTAAAATTGAACTAGCAAAATGTATTTTTTAAAAACCAGCAAGAAGCTGTATTGTCTTGGACGGCACGTCAGGGTATTACACTTTAATGCAAAAAAATGGAAATTGGAAAAGTATTGCCTTATCTGGTAAATGTGGCTTTACAATTTGGTAAAATATGGCTTTTTTCTGCATTTTTGAAGGCAGAAATGGGCTATTTTAGAAGGGGTCAAGAATGAAAGGGGGGCCGGATGAATTTCTTAGTTTGTGCTTTTGTGATAACTTTTACTACCTACCACCCACATATAATATGAACGAAATCGGCTGACCCCCATCTGACAGCCACTGCATGATCCTTAAAAATAATAACACTTAAGTATTGTAGAGCTCTGAAGTGCATGCATGTGTGTCCCAAGCATGTGAAAACAGTGTTGCCTACTGCGTTGCCCATCCCTTCTTTGTCTGTGGTGGGTCCAAGGAATTCATTGACTTTTTAAGGACCAGTGGCGTAACAGGCGGGGGGACAGGGGCAGGTTGCCCCCCCCCCCCGACGACTTTGGCCGGGAAAAAAATTGCAAAAATCATGCTAAATCAGCCGTTTTTTAGGCCTCTGACCGGGAAAATTTGGCCTTTTGACCCCCTGAGAGGGAAAATTTCCCAAGACTGGGAAGTTTGCCCCCTCAGAGCGGGAAGGCCCGTTACGCCACTGTTAAGGACGGTTTGGTAAGAGTCGATTTCTCGGGTAGACAATAATATCTTTACACAGCGAAAAGACTTGAAACAAACAAACAAAACCCCAAAACAAACCAAAACAAACAAGCAAGTAAATACGAATCATTGCCAGATCGCATATGCCCTATGTAAGAGGTGAAGCTATAATATGAATAAATATACTCACGTTTATTTCAAAATTAAAACCAATTTTTGCAAACAAGTCACGTACTTATTATTTGGCACCGCTTGACTTTGAGTCGTCATCAGAATTCTATGCTACTGTACTTTATTGTGATTAAACTTTGTTCAGTTTTTATAGCATAACCGATCTCCTTATAAAAATGGGATTGTTCTAGATATAGAACTTTTCGTGTTGTTTTGTTTGGTTTTGCCTTTCAGTCAAAATCGGTTACTTTATCCAATGCCTCGTCGAATGATATCTTAATGGCCTCTATACTGAATGTCCCATCGTGCTTTGGCGACATAATCGTTTATTTTAGCCCATTTTAGTATTTCTTCAGAGTTCAAGTGAGGTAGCCATGTAATTCCAATACTGTCCATCTTTTTAGAAGTAAGGTCAATTTGAATCTTTTGAGCACGTCGTTATGTTGTTTGATGAAACTCTATTTTTTATCTTTTTTCTTATTCTTCTTAGTCGGCTCCTCCTCTGAACTCCTCATGAATCCGTCATCATACGCACTGGATCACGTGCCTCTCCTTATTTAACATAGCATCACAGACTCAGACTGTACAACCCGATTTATGACCGACCCATGTCATTCTGGCCAGTAAGGAATACCTCAGAGTATACGTATTCCGATTTTTTTTCAGAATTAACCGAGATTTAAAGCGGGATTCCAGTTTCATAGGCGTTATACTCCGAATAGGTTCTTTTATTAATTCCGACATCCTATATACATCTCAGTGACAGTGTGACTAGCAAATACCATAAGTCGCGGCGCATACTTTACAATTGTTAAATTAAACCGTCACAAACTTTCACAAATCTGTAGAATCCATATTGTACCACCTAAATTTGACAGCCTTAGGGTGGTTGTCTTAGTATACAACGCATACAACGCATACCCCCACCCTACATTAGCTATCGTGCATTTGGCTTGCATTATATCAATTGATATGATCCAAGAATAAGAAAAAGAATGCTTATTTAAACCAGATGCATTGTTATTAAAAGCTGAATTAGAAAGCGTATACCGTTATATTAAACGATATCTAACAATACCTTTAAAACAACATTGGTGGTAAAACTGAATACAATAACAGCGAAATATCAACTTGTCTAAATGACCAAAGGCGTATGTACATACGGCTCTTAGATGTGGCATTGCATCTGTTTAAGCTACAGACGGTTTTCTCGGGTTATTTCGGCATCTTTAGTCATGTACCAAGAGTTTTGATAGGGTAAAACGTAAAGAAAAGGAATGATACTGCAAATGCGAATTGTATCAGCTATTCATCCATGAACATCTGGCACGCATGATGTTAGTCATGTCCTGTAAACCGAGGTAAACCGAGCATCGAACTTCAAAATCTGTATACATCAAGTTGACTCATATGTCTTCAGGAAAGATTGATTCCTAAGCTTAATTTCATAACCTTCTCTAGTATTACCGGTTCATATTTCCATTAAGAAGCAATGAATTCTGGTGGTTGCATTTGGCGTTCCTATTACAGTTTTAGATGGGATGATGCGGTTACGGTAATAGTATACTAATAGTTTCGCTCTATCTGTAATTGTGCCTTTACATTCATGTGATCAGGAAATTATTTCTATTAATTTAAATTTAAGGTCTATGTACTTGGCTATCGTTCTTATTATTTTATATCCTTCTTTCCCTCATGAAAGACGGCGCTTTGATAAACCGGAGTTTATCTTTCCAGAATTTTAACCCAAAGCAACATTTTTCTAAGGCATTCTGCAACAAAGTCTTAAGGTTTCACTCTAAATTTCAGGGATTTAAAAGTAAATTCTTTAGGATTGTAGTTAGTGACCAATCAAATCTTTTTTAAAATTAAATCCATATACTGTCACTTATGTCCTTGTAGATTCAATCATATTAGATTTGAAATCAAATTTAATATGATATATGATCTAATATGCAATAGAGATTATTTTAAATCCTACATTGATTGACACTAACTAAATCCTAGTTAACCAAGTCTTAAGGTTGAAAATTTATTAATCTTTTCCTGGAGATGGGCCAGCGCACACAAAAAAACCTGCGCTTGGCAGACTCGAACCGGCAACCTCCGTATTACTAGTGACGGTGCCCTCACCAATCGAGCTAATTAAGCAAGCCAGGGTTGGGCAGGGAGCGATAGATAGTATTTATAAGTGTTGTGGGGCGCTGGCCATCTCCCAAACAAAAGATAATACAGTTTCAATCCTTGTCATGCCTGGAGGAACTAAGTATTAAATTTTAAAGTCTTAAGGTTACACTTCAAATTTCTGGGATTTAAAAGTAAATCCTTTAGGATTGTAGTTAGTGACCAATCAAATCGATTTAAAATTAAATCCTATTTCCCTTAGAGATTCATCATATTAGATTTGAAATCAAATCTAATACGTCGTTGGGCGGGAAAAAAAAACTCATATGTGCATTTAAGTGTAGTACCGTTTTTTCAGCTTTAGTAAAACCTGTACTGACAAACCTCATCTGTAACATTTTCAGGAGACACCAAAAACTGAATAGTTTACTGTTATGCATTGCACATAAAAGTTTTTACTTTCTAAATATATTTAACCCTCGTCTACCTGAGCCATTTTTGTAACAAAACTCCCGAAGGGGGGGGGGGTTACCACCCCCCTGTGAGTTTCGTTACTGAACACCACCCGATTCCTGTAAATTTGGTCCAAGATCGCTTAGAGTTTCGTTTTTCTATTGGTTTCGAAATAAGTACCAACGATTCCCCATTATGACGTCGCCATGACGTCATGTGTGAGGAAAGTCGAAAATGCGAATATAGGGTGCAAAAATTGACATTTCGCAATTTTAGCGACTCAAACACCTTATTATAGCTCTAAAATGCTGTCATTATAAAACTAGTCATTTCTCATCAAGTAGAGTCAAAAACCGCATGAAAATCGGATATTCCTAACCTTTTTGGCGAAAATTGAATTTTCACTGTGTGTCGCTAGCCAATGCAGTTTTTGCTACATGCAAACTTAAAATGACGTCATTGTGCGTAAGGCATAGGCATGTTGGTACTCATTTTTGGTATCAATGGAAAGAGGAGGACCATAGCTATCTATTGGTACCAAAATCAAGTGATGTCCCTGTTGTTGTGTTAGGCATGTGGTACTTCTCTTCCGGAGGGGGTGGTTACCACTCCCCCCCCCCCCCCACTCTATCATTTGGATCACCCTGTAACTTACCTATACCCGGTGATTGTTCTTTTTGGATGAAAAGGAGCGGAATATGTCGATTGACAATATTCATAATTTGGCACCAAAACAGGGGGTTTTTAACATCCGGGAAAAAGCTGAATGGGTGGGGGTGGTACCCCCCCCCCCCCCCCTTCGGTAGACGAGGGTAAATATTCTTTACACCCCAGATTCTGAAATAAACTGCCATATGATTTACTATCATATTTGACTGAAATTCGAACTAGAACCCGATGTGACCAAAATGCACATGAGGTTTTAACACTGGGGCCCACTCTTAATATGTGGTTATTGATTTTGAACCCCGCCCCCCCCCCCCCCCCCCCCCCCCCCCCCCCACCCCCCCCCAACCCCCCCCCCCCTCAAGAGTTTACATATTAGGTTTTTCCCGCCCAGGGACAATATTTGCAATAGATATTATTTTAAATCCTAACACTGATTGGTCCAACTACATTCTAATGATTAACTTTAATCCATGAAATTCGAATGAAATAGCGGCACTGGCACATTTTCACAAATATGAAATTTCTTCAATTTGCTCTCAATGATATCTAGGCCATTGGAAATAGGATTCCTTTTTACGCATAAAACTAATAAGTTACACTCAAAAAACAGATAGGGACGTTAATATATGTAAACACTCCAGATAATTTGTAAGGTTTAACCTTTACGTTTTCCATACTTTTAATCACAAATTGTATATATCGTGAATACCATAGACTCGAACTCATTGATATCAAACCACAAAGGTCACAGACCAGTCAAACAATGTGCATGCCGTGGGAAACATGCATACGGCGTGCGTTTTCTTGTGTTAAACGCCATTTTCCCCTCCGTTGTCTTCTGAATTAATGTCGCCGGCGACATTAATTATAAGATCTTTCTGTTTACCCCATAAGGACGCTAAATTTGGTCTTAAAGGTGCTGTTCCCGTCAATCGCCTCTGGGACCCCCATGATTTAACCGGATGTAGTAAAATTTTGATATCAGATGGAAGGCCGTATTTTCTCATTATCGTTCTGAATTTCAGCTTCCAAATCCAAAAAAATGTCGTTTTAGTGGTTAACCATAACAATATTACACAGTACGGGATTAGGCCTTACAATGGGCAGATATGCTTTTCTCTTATCAAACCGCAAGTTCATTTCCACGATACTTGATGGTAAGTGTATGCAGGCTTCTCATACAAGTGGAGACACAGGAGTGCAATATGGTTTGGGGTTGTGGTATATTAATTCTAATAGGGCTGTTTGATATTTATGAGTGTATCGGTGCGCATGGCTCAGAGCGCATAGCTCTGTAGCCCCTATGGCGAGTATGTTTCAGGGTATTATGTTGATAGAGATTACTTTGCAGGGGAAGTTTCTGGATGTTTGAGTTATGCCACAGGTAATTTAACAGAAGCATGATTGATGTGAACTTTTAATAGCAGTGACGATGAAAAAAGTGGCAAAGGCGTGGGCTGGGGCCTAATGTTGAGTAATTTAAGCACAACTTACAAATGTAATGATTATTACACTGCGTACAGGCTGTGAATAAGGTAGCGTCGGATGAGTGTGGACATGGAAATATTTGAAAAATAAAGAAGCTAAAAAAATTCCCTCAACATATAAAGCTCTTGAAACAGAAAGTGTACATTCAATACAAACCAAATTAAAAGCACAGCTGAAATTCAGCACCTGAAATCTGGATGTAAACAAAGTTGAGGGTATCAAATTCGGAACCCAATTTTATTGATGCAAGGTAAGTTTGGCCTCCAAATCACACATTTTGATTCCAAATGGTAACAAATCACCTACCATGAGATACCCAAGACTCTTAGGAAGAACCCCGATTACAAAATCAGTTAACAGTTGCTTTATTGGATCAGGAAATGGATCGAGTTAGAAGCCATTGCCGGTGCCATGCCAGTCTTTGAGTTGAGATGACCAGCCACATGGTGATGGTGTCAACGAGTAGTATACGATTAACATTGATGTTAAATGTTTAAAATTCATGCGTGACATGACACTGCTACTATTACGGTTTCATGGCTATCACATAAGGGAGCAATTTGCATTTTGATTTGATATTTTGAACATGTTGAAAAACAATTTCAGATTAGCTTACCCCGATGCTGGTAACTGGAGATGCCAAAATTACGTCATTGAAAGTTACCACACTATGACTTGAACTGCATTGAAAATAGTCTTTACTACGCCTTCAAATGCATTGAAAATGTCTGTACTACAGAACCACATGTATAGCTCATATCTTGACGAATACGCTGTGGACACGGAGCTATGAAAAGTTGGCCTGCTTTGCCGTATTGTAGTTATAAACAGTAATGAGATGAATAGTTTGGTATCAGGTGTCAGGTCACGTGTCAGGTATCAGGTATCAGTTTGCTCTTCGGGTGCGACCGATATATATAAATCCGACTATGTTAAATCAAGGTCTGTACATGCCCTCTGCCCAAAGTGCTATTATTTTTCCAAAAGACACCGTTTATTATGTCGACAACAGTACAAAATTTACCTTTTCCCTACTGATTCAAAAACCGACGTACGATGACGATAATCGTTTTTTTTTTTCAATGTAGGGATACGTACGTCATTTTTACCTGAATGGGTCCCCCGAAGCAAAATAATAAACCAATCAATGTTGTGACGTCATCAAATCTTTATTTTTTCCAAAAAATTGGTCTGTTATTCCCATAATAAACTTCCTTTTTAAGATTCAACATCTGTATATTGTTCTTTAATAATTAATATTCAATTGTCCCCGCATGAATGTGAAAAAGATGGGTCAATAAGTCTACAAACTGAAAACATAGTCAGCCGGCTAAATACCCTTACCGTGGACTGTATGAGCAGATGGATCCCCGTTTTAGTTTTAGCAGGCTTACAGCCACTTGCGCGAGGCTCGGGGGTCTTAGGCGTCAGATACACATAAAATAAGAACACCCACCTTTAATCATTCAGGTGAGGGCTAATGTATATAAAAGCTTTACAACGTGCAAAGAATTCGATTTTGAAAAATCTTGTGTGCGCACTATTTTTCAAATGTGCCAGTGTCTCTTGAGGTAGTTATGTGAGCTTCTCTCTCCTTGTCTACCAAAAAAACCTTTGGTATGTCCAATGTCAGTTGTTGTAGGTTGTGTGCAAACTGTTGCCAAGTTACTAGTAACCGCGTTAGATTTGCATACGTTCAACCAGTTCATATTTACGACTTAATGACGTCGCTGGCCAAGAAAAAAAACACACATGTTCATTTGACCTCTAAAATCCAAAACTCATATGTAGCAAAAACGCGGAAATGACAAACCTCATATGTGGCAAATTCATGTTGAAATTTATAGATGAGGTGACATGTGACGTCATCGCCGGGCAACGAACAAAGCACTGTCCAGCAGTATGCGTGAGCACCTGCAGGGATTGTGCTTCTAAAATTCGCGCTCAATCAGGCGTGATAAGGCTATTGAATGCTGTAACTGTATGGGCATATTCTTCGCACCCCTAACATGTCAGTAGACCAGGTGCTAATTTGTGTTTGTAAACACTGATGTCACCTCATCTTAGTGAATGAGCCAGGCCATCAAAAATACTCGACACAAATTTCTAAATATTACCTTCAAGTATAAAGTATTGTGTCAATGAAACGATTAGAAATGTACCTCATAACCAAGTGATACCAGGTAATCCCGATAAATAACAATGTTTCAAATTTCTGCCTCCGACCAAATATTACACATCACATATGAGGTTTTAGTATTGGGGGCCACTTTTTACATATGAGGTTTTGCATTTGACTATTGAAGTTAGATGTGGAGGTTTTCCTGCCCAACGATGATGAAACACGTAAATGTTTACCTGATAACATTGGGCGCACAACACTAAATCACTCCACGTTTGGTGTAATGGTAATTAGTTCCGGTAAAATAATGGTTTCCAGTGAGGATTGTATATTATAATAAAGATGAAAAGGTATAGCTTTATCATCACAGAGATTATCCAAAAAATGAAAATCGATTCTGTGTAGAAAACTATGCCCTCGACTTCCGGCCTGGACGAAAGCGGCTATTAGGCGTACATGTCTGTTCAAAATAGTGATGGTGCTGTTCATATGCATTTTCTTAATCAACAATTGCAACTTCATTTAAAATTTTCAGTTGTGATCTATAGGGAAATCGATTCAAAACATTCAAAATACTGGCACGCGGGGGTGCAAATCAGAGAGCGTGATGTGGTAGTTTTACGTGAATTCCAACGGAAAGTTTATTTAGTGGTGTGCGCCCAAATATCGAAACGCACAGTTGGCACAAAAAAGTATCTCGGCATGTTTTTCGACCAGTATTGTGCCAACGTCCGATAATTGTGAACGTTTTCGTAATATACATTTTGTTGGCTAGCGTGCGATAGAACGCCTGAAAGACGTAAAACCCCCAAACCAAAAGCTGCAGTTTTTGACTCATAATAGGAGAATGTTAATACATTTCCATTGCTAAAATAAAAAAAAAATAAAAAGTTACTCCAATACGATTTAAGGGGCAAAAAATAGCGCCAACATAATACTTATTTAGGCTAATTAGCATAACAATGCCTTGGTCGATTTTATTTTTTTCCACCGAAATATGGGCAACTGAAATTTAGTCACTTACATGCAATTTGGGCAAAACAATTTAGCGTTAAAACATGGCGCTCGATCCTTTGAAAAAGCAGCCTTTGAAAATATTGCAATAACCTTCTGTATCTATATCTTAACATGTTCAGGTTTTTTTTTTCTTGAAAGCGTGAACTAACATAGGATGACGATTAATTGTATATTGCAGAACAGTTTGACCACAAAAAGCCTTTTCGATACGTTCAATTTCCCCTTCGGCGTCAAATCGATCATAAATTGAATGCTGCAAAACGAGCCGTAGAAAAAGGCCGAGACCGACGTGCTCGCGACGTAATGAACCATTAAGCATTCCAGGCGTCGTCGCGTTTTACAAAAAAGTAAAACAAAATAATGAACGCATTACATGAAACTTATGGATAATGTAACCTGTATATAATGCAAATCAAATCAGAAATATATAAACAACTATGTAACTGGACGGTATCAGTAAGAACTTTTGTAAATTCAACGGGGGCGTAACTGGACCTCGAGTCAAGGGTGGGCAAGGAATTCACTCCTTATACTTTTAATGATTTTGGTTATGTTACCCACATCCAACTAAAGGTTGAAATTGAGAATATCTGGATTGTGCGATTTTACATTTCGTTGTATGCTATTCACGGTATGACTGTGAAAGAGTCAAGTTCATGTTATTTAAACAAAAACATTATCTGCAAATGTATCTTCAAGTCCACAACTGGAAATAAGCACAAACAGGATTATGCTAGCTGGTTTCTGTGCTCTGAATGTTTGTTGTGTATAACATCACTCATGACTAAATGTAAAAGAGTGAAAATCACTCTTTCAGGGAGTGACTCTATGGATCAGTCTTTGTTGGAGTTAAATGTCCCACTTTTGAGAGTGAATGCTGTCAATTCATCGATGAAAAGTAATCATAAACAAAATTCACTCTTTAAAGAGTAAAATTTAACTCCAACAAAGACTGGTCCCTAGAGTTACTCTTTGTAAGAGTGATTTTCACTCTTTTACATTAAGAGAATAAGGCTTTAATTTTTACATTTTATGTGTTATATAATTATTCGCCGCAAACAAGAACTCGAAACTCTTCTTCGAAAGCGTCATGATTTAGAATTTGACCGTCTTAAGGTGACGTTATTTATACAGATTTGTTAGCTACATTTTGATATCCCATTTTCTACCAAAATTATAATTGGCAATGGATTATGAACAATGGCAACAAAAGTACAAAATAATTCGTGAAAGTACTGCAAACTTCTAGATCCGACCTGTTTGTAAACTATAATATATCAGCGATTTCAGTTTGTCATTTTAAAAATGAAAATATCTATGAGCCTGTTGGATCTAAATAACTCCGAAAAGCCAATTTTTAGACTTGGTAATTAACATCAGCAAAAGATATAAAGTGACGAGTATGATTCCTGATGATGTATGGTATAAGGCAGTTTCGGCAAGAAAGTAAATCAAATCCATTAAAATATTATTTTAACTAGTTGATGTCGAGCAACATACACTAGTTTTGTGAGATAGATTCATGTAATTGTCGTAAGAAAAGTATTGCCTTTTCGGTATCGAGAATACCGGTAAATTGATAAAGCACCTTTTGAACAATTTCTAAAATAACCATTTCCATTGTGTGCTTAAGTAGGATGTAAACAAAGGGCGGTTTATCCATTACCTCCACTATAAAAATAATTTTACGTCATAAACTACATGTTAAAAAGTATTGAAGGTGCTTGATTCGTAGGCACTGCATATCACAACATTTGTTTGTATCATAATCACATCTTCCCAAAGATCAATGAAGGACCCATATGACACAATCACGCCGTTGAAGAAAAACATCAAGAACGACCACTTTTTGCTTTTTGCAAATATCAGTATCCCAAGCCTCCTTCAGTGAATTCATGCATCATGAAGTCATTTTTGCACTGATTGACGTGTTACTCGGAATATTTCTTGAATGTCTTCGTATATTCCCATTTAATAAATGAAACCTTTGACTATTGATCTGGTTTGATGCCCCTTTTTGTATTCAGTTACCAACGCACGTTTTCAACGAAAATGAGTGGATCTTTTTTTGTTTTTTGCTTAGCTATAATTTGATTCTTTCTGAGTTGTGTTCGCCGATACCCGATATTGAGAATAATTAAATTGAAGGAGGGAACGTTTCATATTACTTTTCGACTACCTCTTAAAGATCCCCAGATATTTCTTAAATCTTACAAAAAAAAAAAAAAAAAAAAAAAAAAAAAAAAAAAAAAAAAAAAAAAAAAAAAAAAATTATTGCCTTTTCGGTATCGAGAATACCGGTAAATTGATAAAGCACCTTTTGAACAATTTCTAAAATAACCATTTCCATTGTGTGCTTAAGTAGGATGTAAACAAAGGGCGGTTTATCCATTACCTCCACTATAAAAATAATTTTACGTCATAAACTACATGTTAAAAAGTATTGAAGGTGCTTGATTCGTAGGCACTGCATATCACAACATTTGTTTGTATCATAATCACATCTTCCCAAAGATCAATGAAGGACCCATATGACACAATCACGCCGTTGAAGAAAAACATCAAGAACGACCACTTTTTGCTTTTTGCAAATATCAGTATCCCAAGCCTCCTTCAGTGAATTCATGCATCATGAAGTCAATTTTGCACTGATTGACGTGTTACTCGGAATATTTCTTGAATGTCTTCGTATATTCCCATTTAATAAATGAAACCTTTGACAATTATTGATCTGGTTTGATGCCCCTTTTTGTATTCAGTTACCAACGCACGTTTTCAACGAAAATGAGTGGATCTTTTTTTGTTTTTTGCTTAGCTATAATTTGATTCTTTCTGAGTTGTGTTCGCCGATACCCGATATTGAGAATAATTAAATTGAAGGAGGGAACGTTTCATATTACTTTTCGACTACCTCTTAAAGATCCCCAGATATTTCTTAAATCTTACGTTTAAGTTCCAATTTCCCTTACCTTTATGAACCATTATCAATTGGTTGTCAATTTTGTACTTATTATAGATGTATTAATGTACCTACCTTTTATAGGTTCTCCAAGTTCGTAAGTGATTAGCCAGTTGTTCTTAGCGAGTGTGTAACTATGAAAAGGAGAGAGAAAAGAAAATTTCCCTATCATTGATTGGCAAATGAATAGATTAAGAGGAATATAACGATGGGACAAAATTTCAAATTCGGCTCTTTTCACAATGTTGTATTGAAGTATATTGCATATGCTGGGTAAGTCTAATAAACACGTGTATGGCAAGTTAAATATTCAAAAAGTAAAAACAAACATTTTGTTTTGTCGGCGAGAATCATTTTTTTTACGAATCCAGGTTTTTTTTTTCGGCGATAATCCAGGCTTTTTGACGAGAATCCAGGCTTTTTGACGAGAATCCAGGCTTTTAATCGAAGTTTTTAAATCACAAAACCTTGTTTTCGAAGAGAATCCAAGTTTTTCAATCGAGAATCCATGTTCTTCGATTAAAAGTTGGGTTTTTTTTCGAGAAAAACTTGGAATATCGGCGATAATCAAGGTTTATGCAATGGAGAGTATTTTATTCACACGTCATTTCCCGTGAGTATACAATAATATTGAGAATACAATACAATAATATGGTCGAACTACAATAATGTAGGGCAAAGACAGATTGATATAGAGTCTATATGAAATATAGAATACATCCAATTTCAAATCTATAATATTTACATTTCTGAACTGTATGTTTCGCTGCCGTGGCCCGGTAAGTTGACTTTTCGCTGCTGTGGCCGGCTACGTGATTTTTCACCCAAAGGTGTGCTTATTAGATCTAGGACGATTTACCGCTGACCAAATATGCGGTCCGCTCTGGACTTAATTCAATTTAACTGTATGTTTCGTTGCCGTGGCTCGGCTATGTGACTTTTCGCTGCCGTGGCCCGGTAAGTTGACTTTTCGCTGCTGTGGCCGGCTACGTGATTTTTCACCCAAAGGTGTGCTTATTAGATCTAGGACGATTTACCGCTGACCAAATATGCGGTCCGCTCTGGACTTAATTCAATTTAACTGTATGTTTCGTTGCCGTGGCTCGGCTATGTGACTTTTCGCTGCCGTGGCCCGGTAAGTTGACTTTTCGCTGCTGTGGCCGGCTACGTGATTTTTCACCCAAAGGTGTGCTTATTAGATCTAGGACGATTTACCGCTGACCAAATATGCGGTCCGCTCTGGACTTAATTCAATTTAACTGTATGTTTCGTTGCCGTGGCTCGGCTATGTGACTTTTCGCTGCTGTGGCCGGCTACGTGATTTTTCACCCAAAGGTGTGCTTATTAGATCTAGGACGATTTACCGCTGACCAAATATGCGGTCCGCTCTGGACTTAATTCTTTAACTGTAATGTTTCGCTGCCGTGGCCCGGTAAGTTGACTTTTCGCTGCTGTGGCCGGCTACGTGATTTTTCACCCAAAGGTGTGCTTATTAGATCTAGGACGATTTACCGCTGACCAAATATGCGGTCCGCTCTGGACTTAATTCATTTTAAACTGTATGTTTCGTTGCCGTGGCTCGGCTATGTGACTTTTCGCTGCCGTGGCCCGGCTACGTAACTTTTCACCAAAGGGTTTGGTTATTAGATCTAGGGCGATTTACCGCTGACCAAATGAGAGGTCTTTTTGAACTGTCTGTTGTGTACTACCCTCCTACAGTTATACGTTCTGGTTGCGACCAACTTTCTATCCTTAGAGTAATTTCATATCGATCGCATCATAACTTAAGCACAACTGAATGGTGTGCGCACCAGGTTCGCTGTAGCCTGCCGACAGTTCAGCGCTTCACCTCGCTAATGATATACTTCTGGTCAAAACAAAAAGGAATGGGCATAATGCAGTTTCCTGTATTCACGTACTTACACTTAGGCGCTCCGATTTTGATCTTTCAAAGAAAAATGAATATGGCAGTATTGTTCATAATCATCGATCAAATAAATTATTTCACATTTGTTCAAAGTCCAATTGAAACTACAATTTTTGCTCCACACAAAATACAACGAAGCAAGTATTATAACGTTCATATTTAAATGGCGGTGAGTATACATTTTCAGCAAGTATAGCAAGAGTGACAGACGCACTAAACATACGGAGGTTTGTTTCTATTAATAGTTAAGCGGCGAGTGTGTGTGCGTGGGTTTCTTGGTCATGGTGGTGGTGGACCGATTCTGTGATATCACAATTAACATTTAAGTGACCAAGGGGTTTTCACTCCCGTTGGTGCCCAACCCAAGGAAACCACTTTGCCGAGGATTTTTTGTACGAAATTTATACCACATGTGAAGGGTTATAAGGCAACCCCAAATCAGCAATAAAAAATAAAATTTGTTATTTGGGCTCCAAATTAGGGGCAAAACATTTTTTTCAAAAAGAGACGGAAAATTCAAATGAACCTTGCATTTACATCAAACTTTTTGAAAGCTTATTTTACGTTGATATCTAATCTAGAAGACCCAAATTACATATATTTAACAAAAAACTTTTAACGGGTGTTGCAAAATACACGTTATTTTCTCACAGACTTTGTACAGTAACCGTTTAGCAACGTCCACAATGAAATTGTGACATAACAATAGATTAAAGGGATGGCCATAAAACATACAAATATAAGAGTGCAGTCCTAAAACCAAAAATGAAAAGACATGACGGATTGAAAACCTAAAAAAATGGACCAGACGAATGAGAAAGAAAAAACATAGGTCCTATAGCTACAAGATGTGGGGGCAACCAGCGGCTTTGAAGGCTTTTAGGGAGGTGTGCTTGACAACATCCTCGGGCAGATAATGTGGGAGCAAATGCATAAAAAGACCTTTTGGAAGCGAGAGCCTGCGGAAGGGTGGATCAAGAGAGATGCTATTAGGATTGCGAAGGGTGGGACTAGATAGGGTGAGACTTTCGGTCATTTTATATGAGTACTTCAGGGCAGCGTGGTCAAAAAGGTTTTGGCGATATATATGTGGTGACATTCCATTATAGCGAAATAGTAAGACTATTATCAACGAGCTTATTTTGGTCGAGTCGTAAACTGTTCTCTCTTTGAAGTATATATCGTCGCTGGCTGGAAACCTCATAATAACTTCAAAGGTCAGTGCAAAACATCATTGCTAATAACGTTGCCCAATACTGAAACCTCGTATGTCTAATTTTTGGTCCCTAGATTTGAGGCAGAAATCACAACGATTGAAGAGTATAGTCTTTCAACATTTCAAAAGATATCGTCTCTGCATCAGTAAAAAACTAAAATACTTCTCTTCGCGCGTAATAAGATGAACTGTTTTCAACAAATCGTTTGTGTCTCCTTACACTTCAATTATGGAATTTGTTATATTACCCGACCTTCGATCCCCCCGCTCTCTCTCTCTCCTCTTCTCTCTCTCTCTCTCTCTCTCTCGCTCGCGGCGCGTTGCGCCCTCTTCTCCCTCTTTTGTACTCAATGTAAGGGCGGACATAGTCGCCCCAATGAGTTGTTTATTTCTAAAATGATTTCAAACATCAGTTCTGCAGCCCCAAAGCGTAACATGACACGCTTGATCTTTCAGACTGAGAACACATGAGTTGAATATCTGTAAAACTATTCATGATCAGCGTCTTAACCCTTACGTGCCCAAGCTAAAAAACTTCCTTTAGATGGTGGCCCAAGGGGGGGTTCCTAGGGACCAATCCCATAACCACTTTCCCATGGGAGTTTTGATCATGACCTAACTCAAGTAAATGGGGTTCACGTACGACCACTACCACAATAAATGAATCCTAACTTTGACCTATGACCTATGGCCTTTGAAATTGTCACTCTCCGAAAATAGTGGTTGGCATATTTCCATCCTCAGCAACTCCAATATCAGCTTTTGAACCAGAATAATTCATTATATCTACTCTATCATAACAATTACATAACATTGCAAAATATAGCCAATTTATACCATCTTGTATTTTTCTCAGAAACTTCAATCACCTTATTTTTCCCAGAGACTTACACACAGTTTTAAGAGCACGCGTCATTACAAAATTAAAATTGAGCTATCAGCCATATACAAGGTTACTTATTAAGTATTGTTTAATTATTAATTAATTGCCTCCTAAGGATATTATCGAATCAATAAATCCCAAGATTTAAGTACTTTAATTTTAATTAGTAAAATATCTTGAGTTTTTCACTTCGTTAGTGCCCAAGGGGGGGGGGGGTTTCCAGGGACCCAACCTACTTATTCTAATGAAGCGTGGGCGGATTGATATTTTTTAGTATCAGGAGAACGTATTCATAAATCAGACAATTAGCAAAAACTCCTGAAAAATTTGATTGCGTAACCGGAAAAACGCAAAAATCAATTTTGGTACTATGGACCCCCCCCCCTTGGGCACTTAAGTGTTAATAACAATTGACGCAATCTGAAAGAGTGTTTGCAGACTCGCAATGGTTATCAAAACTTAATTGCTCAGGCTTCTGTCGTGCTGTTTCCGTCATTTGAGGTTCTACTCAACCCACAAGGGTTGCTTGCCATCGTGAATTTGGGATGCATACGTGACAAGGAATTGAAGGAACAAACACGCGTTTACAACTTTTTGTAAAGATCGAAAAGGTGTCAAGGTTTTAAAGGCCCAAAAAAAGTATGTCGCAGCTTCTTTCGGCTAAAAAGCTATGTGTTGTGTCTTTTTTTTTTTTAACAAAACAAGCTATGACCTATGCATTTTTTTTAAATTTCTGAATTTGCGCCGTGGCGTTTTAAATCGGCAACTTAGTATTAAAAAAATCGTAGTTTTTACCCGCTACCATGGACTTTATGAACTGTTGAATTTCAGTGGTAATCTACCATTGTCCCCCCCATCCCGCATTTTGTCGCCTTGTCGGCAATAAAATCGCTCGATGGAAAAAAGCAAAAAAGTGTGTCACTAGATCAGTCGAGCAATCTAAGGAATCTTTTGTATCGCTAATGTCACTCAAACTTCCAACTGATTGTTCAGTGCTAGTCTATAAAGGCACAGCTTTTTCCTACGAACTTCAACTACATAACAGCCACACTGTCCAGTACAGGAATACGAAAAGTAATTATGTTGAGGATTACCCTACAAAAGTTCCACGTAAAACCACCAAGTGTAAAAAGAGTACGAGCCGTATAAATTTATAAATGTTAAGAGAGCACCAGTATAATTCAAGTGCGTCTGCCCCATTGGCAAATTGGTCCCATTTCTTTCATTCCTAATTCCTTTGTTGAGAACGTTTGTGACTTTCATTAACGGCCCATAATCCATTAACCAAACTGTTGATTTAAATAAATAACAATTGCATTTTGTTCTTAAGGTTATATTGGCAGTATTGATTGTTGGAATTATATTCCTATTCTTGTGTAAGGACTTGAATACTTTTCAAATTTATATTTCTTAGTTTTTCGTTTTGTTTTCTTGCTGATTTTTTTTTCTTGTTGTTGGAGATGTATTCAATACGTAATAAAGCCCAATCTTCTTGTAACATCAATTGTCTTCTCCTTCCCCATGACATTTGTTTCGACAGATCTTCATTCGACTTTTCTATGGAAGGTATGTTGGTTTATTATGTTCTGGTGATGAGCTCAACTCACGTATGTTTCTGGTATTGTACATCTTTCTGTGAGAAACTACAATAATAAGGGTACTAAAGACCATAGGAAGATCCCGCTGCTCTGGTTGTCTCACGCATGAAGAGGGGTTGTTTTGACCCCGGTGTGCAAAGCAGATATAGTCCGTTGGGAGCCATAGTCCGGGCTCTAAAGAGATAACGGATAAAGGTGAAACTGATGTTGCTTAAAGAGTCAACTGAATCGATTGCCCTATTCAGTGTTCGAGTTCCTCCGCCTTTGTATTTACTATACCGTTTCGATGCTAATCGCGCTAGGAAAGCGATGGACACCTTCGAACCTAACACTTATAGATGGTATATCGCTCTTCTACCACCCAGTCTTGTGGGCTCATTTGGTTAGAGCGCCGTCCCTAGTAATAAGGAGGTCGCCGGGTCGATCCGGCCAAGCGCATAATGTTTTTTTTTTTTTTTTTTTCAAAACTTGGGTGCGCTGGCCAATCTCCAGGGAAAAGATTAATAAATACCATCCTTGTCTACCTTGAGAATTAAGTAGTAAATTTCAAAAACAATATAAATTGTATATGTAAATATACCGTTTCATTGAGGCTATCCCCCCCCGCTAGTAAAGCAATTGGACACCTTTCGAACCTAACACTTATAGATTATCTCTATCGCTTCTACCACCCAGTCTTGTGGCTCAGTTGGGTTTATAGCGCCGTCACTAGTAATACGGGTCGCCGGTTCGAATCCGGCCAAGCGCATATGGGTTTTTTTTTCAACACTATTTGCGATGGCCATCGCCAGGGAAAAATTAAAAATATCATCCTGTCTAGGTAGGCTCGACCGCACTCGAACCGACTAACACTCGCAAAATAAAAATCAATAATGGCCTTATCTTGACCAGTGGGCCATCAAAGTGCGCCGAAATGCTTTGTAATTGTCCTGACTTTTAAAATAAGCTTCTTTTCCATACCAAATAATTAAATCGCAACGTTTAATGAGATAATTAGTTTGGGTCCCATGGACCCCCCCCCCTTGGTCACTACGGAAGTCATTTGATAATATTTTTTTAAAAATTAGAATAAGAAACCGAGAACCAAAGCAAATTTGTTTTTGCTGATAGAAGTTCACACATACATGTAAGTAAATAATTTAGTTAACATAAAACTATTACCCTTTATGTGCTGAAAACAAAGATTTCATCATGTACGTTGCAAACCGTTACTGTACAAACTCTATGGGAAAATGACGTGTATTTGCAACACCCGTAAAAAATACATGATTCCCTCAAACTGCTGGTTTTGTGTTAATATAAGTAAATTTGGGTCTTCAAGAATGATCTCAACTAAATAAGTTTTCAAAATGGTTGATGTAGCGCAAAGTCTCATTTGAATTTTCCGTTCTTTTTTTTGCCCAATTTTTCGCGTCTTTTGAAAACAATGTTGCCCCTAATTTGCACCCAATAACAAATCTCATTTCTATTGCTGATTTGTGGTTTTCTATGATCCTTCAATGTGGTATCAAATTTAACTTTTTATAGTTGGGGGGGGTTTCCTTAGGGGGTCCTGGACCCCCCCCCCTTGGGCACTAACGGGAGTGAAAACACCTTGGCACTTAGGGGGGGGGTATGGGGGCTGATATGATAAACCTTGGTCAATCCAGAAATGAAATAATGCAATGGCTAATTGTGTTGATTGTAATCTACAAAATGCTTTTTATGCGATCGCAATTGGACATTCAGTTCCCGAGTATAACTGATAAGTAAAGTAGTGTACGCAAAATTTGCCAAAAATTGCTCATCTCCTTATTTTATCATGTGCAATTTCAAGGGGTTATATTTAAGATATTTTAAAGATATTATTTATGAACTATTATTTTTTTTTTTTTAAAAAAGGCTAATTTTAAGAAAAAACATTCCATATTATCCTTTCCCTAATTTAAAGTAATTAAATGTCACAGGGTAGTTGCATTTTTTTATGTCTTTTATTGTTTCCTCACCCTGCGATATTTAGAAAAGTATTTAAAAAATTAATAACAGGAAACAATGGATGCAACCTATTTCATGATTCTTTCATTATATTATGAATATTCGTATAAAATGAAATTTAAAACAATAATTCCATATTTCCACATCACAAGCGCCCTCAATTTTTGTCTAAATGTTTCGAGGCCTATTACTCGTTTCGTTAAAATACCAAACATCCAAAACGAGAACGAACGTACTAGAGAACGCTACATGCTATGACATGAATTTGGCACACACAATTAAGCAATATAGCCGAGTGAACCATGAGCCCTATTTTCAAAAGTGTGTTCCCAATTCAAATTACGCATGAAATAACTGCGATTGGTCGATTACCGGTTGCCATGGCAAACGGTATTAAAAATTCGGCTCATGGTTCAACTTGCTATTTTACCCTCCTGCATCATTTCCCACCCAATTTCGTCCCAGTAATTTTGGGTTATTTAGTTCCATTCGTTCTAGTGTTTAGCCATTCAGAGACCTTACGTGGTACCAGTGCAACCAGAGGCAAAAATTTCATGGATTTTAAACTTTGTGCGGGCTACAATATGAATATAACATGTATAGCCACTATTTTAGGAAATTAAGAAAAATCATTTCGAAGTTCACTGCTTAAGACACCATACACCCCCCCCCCCCCCCAAGTGTTATTAAGAAGATTGGAAGTTTGAACTGTAAGATGAATTATACTTCCATAAACTTCAATGACCAAGGTTGACATAATAGAGAAATTATCTTACTCTCGTGTAATTTAATGTGCTGAAAGGCGTGGGCTACAGAAACCGGACTCGAACCGACATCAAGAGACTATCCAAAAGTACAATCAATACGTCCAACGATTAGACGCTCGGCCACGAAGGAGATATGCATAGAACGCAAATTGTTGAGTGATGGTCAGTAGTGGGAATGTTGAACAAAAGAATCCGGTTAAACGTCATTTTCTTAGCATAGGTGATTATCTTCAATATTATTACTAAAAGGCACTTCATTAGGATAACTAGAAATTATTATTACTCTGGCTTATATCCATTTCGTAATAAAGGTTGTAGATCTGTGAGACCACTTGTAAGAGTTTCGCACTTGCCACTATTAATCATTATAAGGACTTTTTTAAGACGTCTAATTCTGTTTGCCCCCCCCGTTTTCTTATTTCAATGTTGCACATGAAATGTGTCGCCATATACTTTATGG
Source organism: Ophioderma brevispina (assembly GCA_023653785.1). NCBI lineage: Eukaryota > Metazoa > Echinodermata > Ophiuroidea > Amphilepidida > Ophiodermatidae > Ophioderma > Ophioderma brevispina. The sequence continues at coordinate 79,107 of JAMKCH010085317.1, forward strand.
GTTTGAAATACTGCTCTGGTTGTGTATTTGGCGAGCGGTTTAAGTGATTATTGATTGATATTGCCACCATGTCTCGGCCAAACGCCGCGTCAAACAAAGGGAAGTTTGTTTTTTATAATATGCCTCACGGTGTGTGTGTTGTATCTTGGCTGTTTTAATGCTTTTTTTTTGGCTGTTTTGGTGTTTTTAGTGCTATTTTTAAACTTGGTGGACACACTACCGTGTATCTTAGTATGTATGTATGTATGTATCAGTGAAAAAAAAAAAAAAAAAAAAAAAAAAAAAAAAAAAAAAATTTTGGGGTATGTTGTGTGTTTGTGTGTATAGATGTCGTACGTACGTATGTATGTATGTATGTTATGTACGTCGGTCTGTATGTGTATGTATGTATTTATGTATGTATGTATGTAGTATGTATGTATGTAATGTATGTATTTATGTATGTAGTAATGTTTGTATGTATGCTGTATGTATGCTGTATGTAGCACTGTATGTATGCATGTAGTTATGATGTATGTATGTATGTACTGTTTGATATGTATGGTGCTGTGTGTATGTATTGAGTATAACTTTACCGGGTTTCGTGTACATAGACGCTCGATCATTTATTCAAATATATAAAAATAATTGAAGAAAAAAAATCCGTGTTTTTAAAATGCAACAAACTTGCAATTCTGAAATGTGGCTGAAATTCCAAAAGCAGCCGTGAAGCCATTGTTTTCAGGGCTCACAAAAATAGTCATCGGAGGAAAATTAAGTGGAAGACAGCCATTGACATGATTTAAATGAAAGAGAAATTAGTAAGGGATTAATTAAGACTAAAAATGGGAAGTAAAATTCGTCTTTATAAAATATTGGTAAAACCAAAATGGCGGATATGCAATGCTGTGAAACATTGGATTACGTCGACGCAACAGCTCTACTACGAAAATTCGCGTCGCCCATACTTAGGTAGGACATATCTTGCTCATTTTAGGATATTAGCTGCAGCCCTTGCTGTAAATAAGTTATTTTTATACAGTAGAACTATTACCACGATGTCATTCCAGACGGTAAATGTCAATCAATTTAAATACCATTTAAAGCTCGTAAATAAAGAACAGTTCTAAATTTCCGAATGCGTCAGACACATATTGTAGAATCACACCTAATGCTTCTGATCCTTTCTACAACATTCATCATATATATATTCCATTACTCTCTCTTGCTATAAACAACAGTCGAACCCACGAGTCAACACATGCTAGCACATGTAACATTTTAAGCAGGGTACAAACGGATTAGAGGGCTTGCTCCATTAAAAAACATGCAAATAATTAATAATCTCAACTAGTAAGGAAGTTTCTTTTATTATAATCGTTTCCACGGGGTAGATATTGATGTGAGGGGTTCAATCTTTGGCCATGTGGAGACCAGTGGCGTACCCGGATAGAGTGGGGCATCAATTAGTGAATTTCGGAACGCCGCCATTTCGCGGGAAAACACATACCGTATTGTTCCTAATAAACGCCCCGGGGCGGTGCATTTTTCAACAGGGAGGGCGTTTTATTATAGTCAAAAGTGGAAAATCAAAAATCCCGCAAAAATCACCTTACACACGCTTATTTTAGCCGATTACCAATAATACAAACGAACAAGCAGGGGGACGCTGTTTTATTCACCTCCCGAGGTCTAAGTTCCATACTAAATATTAAACTATTCCAACTGTGCACAACAGCGATTATGATACAGATTACGAATATCTTGAATTGGTTTATCCAAAAATCGTAGTGGGGGGGGGGGGGGCGTTTATTAGAGCAGGGGCGTTTATTAGGAACAACACGGTATGCCTATATTTTACTAACAAATTTTAGTATATGCTTGACCCCTAGAAATATGTGTAACCCCCCCCCCCCTTAAAAAAATGGCTACGCCACTGGTAGAGACTAGGCCTTCGTTATTATTACAAAATATGTGGCCATGATACAAAGTTCCTGCACATAATCGGCTTACTGGAAGGTTATAAATCCAGTTGTTTCCTAATGCTTGCGTGCGTACCTGCTTGCGTGCGTACCTGCTTGCGTGCGTTTATGCGTGCATACGCGTTCTCTTTAATCAATTACCACCATGTCCCTCACATTAGAAAACGCCAACACCAACTATATAAAAGTTATGGTGTCAAACATAAAAATAAGTAATTACAAACTACACTGAGAAATATTAAGGTTATCTGGTTGATTAGTTTTCATGGTGTCGAACCAGATTTTTTATTTTTTTTGTTATTTTTTTTTTATAGAGACGGCTGAATTCAGGTTGAAATTGGAGGCATCCAAATGCAGTAACTTTGAGGTAGTCATGTAGAGAAAAATGAACAGTAACTAACTTTATGTCTACTCTGATACTTTATAACCATGACCTACCTAATTTATCACACTGTTTACGGGCATTCTGAATAATATCCTCACCAGAATAGCATTCACACTAAGTCGTGTAGTTTATTTAAACTATTTAACTATCAACTTTTAAACTATTAAACTATCAACTTTTAAACTATTAAACTATCAACTTTTATACTACTTATTTTTATCACACCAGTACTACGCAGAATCTACGACTTATTTGGAAGTTTCTGTACTTTCTATCTGCGACTTCCATCAACATTTGAACCATCATGCAATCACTGAAGCAAACTACGTCCAGACTCTATCATGAATTGAAAGCCAACATCAGTGAATACCCTACGGACCATCAAAAGACTATAACATCATTCGCCATGTCCACCTTAGGGGAAAGATTTGCAAGTCATATCAAATTCATCAATCGACGCTTGCGAAGCAAACTAATATCTAATGGATTTCAGTTGAAGTTTCATACCACCATATCGTTATATGCTTCTCATCACAGAAAATACATCTATCCTGAATCATTGTTCTCGCGCACTCATGCGCTCGACGCTCGATGTTATCTATAATGGCTACCAAGAAGGATGAATTCCACCAGAAGATACAATTCTACAAGAATAAGCTATCAATGCCTAATTCTTCTCATCCTCGCCAAATCGTTCACTCCTTAAACAGTAAACTGTTCAAATCGAGGCTTGACTAATAGAAGTTTCTAGCTGAACAAAATACTAATTCAGAGTTGGGATCTGTTGGTATCTGTATGGTGCTCCACTGGGATGTGGTCAAGTGAAATCATTCTGTATCTACAATGGGAAGTGGAATTAGGTTTGGACCTTATAATTTTAAGAATATATGGAGGATACAGATTTTGGAGTACTAAAATCTCAAAATGCCCAAAAGTGCATGAGCGAGTCTTTTGTTAGTCAACCCGTCTATACCTACTTGGTCTAATGAAACCCGTCAACAATTTCGACCTTCATGTTCGAACCTACTTGGTACCATTCCGCCTGATCTCCCTCTCACGGCTGATGAGGGTAACAATCTCAGCCGAGGACTAAACTTCATTTCTGTCAAAGAGAAACCGGACGAATTCAATTTGCGCCGTGACTTGGATGCTTTCTACAGACGAATTCGCCTGAAATATCACTTTCATGATCAGAAAGAAGACGCCAATGAAGACAACTCCGACACTTTCTTGACCCTGCAAAAGAAACACTCTTGAACACGACAAACAGGTCAGAGTAAAGTTGTAAACAAGTTCATTGACAAATGCCGTGAGGATATTGAACAACACATTAACAGCCAGCCTTCCACTATTAAAAAGAACCTCAGCATGGATGAGAAGATCGCTCTCAAGATACTTAAATCCAATGCTTATATCAAATAAAGGGTGCAGACTCTTTTGGTGAGGCTGTAGTGGTTTGGGACAAGAACATTTGTATTAAAGAAGCCTCTAGACAACTCTCAGATACCACATTCTTTTTTCGTCTTCTTCTTCTTCCTCTTCTTCTTCTTATCGTGCCCAAACACAATGATTCTCAAATATGATACAGCCAGAGATGGATACAACGTCTAGCTTCCTCACTGAATTCCGCAAGGTCCTTGTCTGTGCATTGTTGCTCCAACAGTGGGCAGACCAAGAGATGTTCCATTTCTGTATCGATCTACGATTAATCCCTATTCATGTCGCGAGCTTTCATCAATAATCAATCACCTGTCATTCAGTGTTACTTATTTTTTAAAAAACCATAAAAAAGTAAAAAACACCAAAAAACACTTTTTAAAATTTTACTAAACATTAGGGCATTTGGAAGTTTCTTACTCTTTTCTTCTTTTCCTTTATTTTTCTTATCCTCTCTCTATTCTTGTATTTTTTAACACTTATGTGAGGATGTGTCCTGCCAAATGTTATAGAAACTAAATTATTTCATTAAGTTCCAATGTAATTTATACTGTGGTTTTTTTTCGTTAAGAATAAATTTCAAAGTCCGCCTTTATTACTGGCCCAGCGTGGATGTGTCCAGGATTTTTTTCTAGGGTGTTCACGCTAAGGTAATTGTGTATGTCATGTTTAAATAATTGTTCCCAAGTTCTAGTATGCGGTGCGTGTTTCTTTCTTTTCTCACACATTGAAATTTATTTAACCATGGTTTAAAAAAATGGTTTCCTTTTACATAACAAAAACATAGGAAAACAACTATCCAAAACAGTGCTACTTTAAACTTTACAACTTGTGGCAGGCCTAGGCAAAAAACTCTCTCGCCGGTTATCCTGATTATTGATCCGTAGGGAGCGAAGCTGATCTCAGGCCACCCATTGTGTTGTTTAAGGGCATGGATTAAAGATAATTGCCCTAAGTGAACACGTAGGAACAATAGCGTAGTATCGTCCAGGAAATAGATCGCCCAGGTATAAATCACCTGAAAGGTCCTTCACGCACGCGGCCCTTATTTTCCCAAACAATTTGTGGTGCCTGGTAAATGAGAGTAACCATGGGTTAATCGGATTAATCAAATTGATAATATTCTTTTAGAAATCAGTATAGTCAATCAATCTAAAACACTTTTCCACATTCATGTTTCTTTGATCAGTCTGAGATTTCCGCACCAAGAAAGTAATAGTTGTTTGTGGTTCGTCCACAAATCGCGAAAGCGGTGCCTCACATGATAGTTTTAAGAACGGATAGTCACTCAAGCCGATTATGTGGTAGCGATACATGTTTTCTCTATTCCGAATGCTTTTAAATTGCAATTTATAGTATACCGTGTTGCCTTTTATCTCTTGTGCTGCAATTTCAATATCAATGTATAACTTATCATATTCCAACACAAAAGACAGAAAAAAGTCCCAAAATCCCCATATATAATCACAGGCTGTCGCAGGGTGGGGGGGGGTACCCCAAATTCGAGAAAATGTGCAAAAGGTCCACTTTTTGCTGTAAGAATTTTTGATCAAAAGTCCAAAATATAGCTAAATTGACCAAAGGTCCACCTTTTGGTGATTTTTTTTTTCAAAAGGTCCAAAAAGCCATTTAGGGGGTTAGGTCCACTTTTAACCACAACAGGTCCACTTTTTTGAAGTCCGCACCCCCCCCAAAAAATCCTGGCAAACGGCCCATGATAATCACAAGAAGATATAGATAACAGATTAAAATCCATTTTTTTGTCGGAAATTTTTTGAACTTTGGGTGTTAGGGTGTGTTTGGCGTGATAAAAATTAAGAAAAATTAGAAATTAAGAAAGTATTTAAGGAATATTCTTTTGCCTCAAAGAATAAAATGTACAATTCTTTCCTTTTCCCTTTAACAAAGAGAGATAAACAATCATAAAAACGAAGTTCTTACCAAAACAAGCTCGCCAAAAAGCATCATGGAAAAGACAGAACAGAGACAGACAATCCACAATTTTTTTTTTTGAAAATAATTCATACTAAGCTTGTGTTAAGTTTCTGCCTAACAGGTGCATAAAGTTGTTGACTAAACGTTTACTTTACTCTAACCAGGATTGATCGTCTTATTTGGTTAAATCTTGTCGATGGGTTCTATCAGGATTCCATTATCCGGTGATACAAGATGAATAGGATTATAACAATCGACGATTATAACATCTCAGTAAATTTTCCAGTAAGTGTCTCACAACAAACAACTCACACAACCTAAACTTTCAATTACAATCGTTTCTTGAGCACAAAAGTAAGTATGTCGGTCATCTCGCTGTACACTGCACAAGAAAGGACAGCTAATCCAGCATGCAACTACCATTGAATTCCAGAAATGCTCGAATAACACAGTTGGCCTATTTAAGATCATTGTATTTCTTCCATGGGGTAAGAAAGATTTTATGTAAATCCGTAAGGGGACAAGGTATTTCTGGATATACTGCAGTGATAACAACGGTCGCACGAGCGTGCCCAAACCGATCTTATTAGTTAGAGAGCGCTAATCAATTTTTTGCTCTCTTGTCCGAATTTCGACATTGTCCTATTATAGGACCGTGCTTGTATCGGCGATTTTACGGTAGGTTTTAAAAACTCGCAGCTCGTCCATAAGTCCCCTCATCCAATATTATCTGCATTTGAATATTACTGAATATAGCAAGCGCGCAAGGCCGAGAATGGTGAAATTTCGCTTTTTTCGTGTTATCTTTAGTCTAAGCTTGTCCAACGAACACGTTTCCTTTGCCACAACACATACGAGCTTTAATTATTTGCAACGGGGTATTTTTCTTGTTTACATAAGTAATCAGGCATATTTGCGCTTGATGTGCATTGTGAAGATGCATCAAAGAAACACAAATACCGCTTGCTTTGACAGATATTAAGGGTAAATCTAGATATGTTTACATTCAATGAAATCTCAAATTGTGACGTGATTACCGTCAAAGATGACTGAGCATCGTAGCGTATTTACAGCACCGCTGAGAGGGGGGTCAAAGGGTGTAATTGACCCCGGGCCCGGGGTCCTAGGGGGCCCGAGATGCTAGGAGCCCGTAAAAAAAGTCCCCTGCGTTATGACAAAAAGTCAGAAGAGTGATTAAGAGCTGGGATGTGAGAGAGAGAGCGCATTGGTGACGATACAGGGGGCCCGTTTCCCCCACCTGCGACAATGATACCTACTTCCGTTGAGAAAATACTCTAACCCACGAAATTTTCCCATTTTTTTTGGCGCTAACCCGCGGTTTAATAAATTAGTGCAGGGGGCCTCTCTTATTTGAGACATTACACAAAAACCATTAAAAACGGTTGGTCATAAGTTATAAAGTGGACTACAATACCAATTTCAAATTGTTTTCTATCAAATGTATGAGAAAATGTGTTTTGGAAGTGAACATTGTCAAGGGTTCCGCACTTGTGCCTGCACCACCCACCCCGGGCCGCTTCATAATATGAACGCTCCCAAATTAACACTTTTTATATTATTAATTTGAACAAAACTAACACCATCACAGCTGGTATTATTTTTACTTTTAGAAACCGTTTTCATACCTCTACCATTACAAGGTGAAATACTTAATTTTCTAATTTGTTTCTAATTCAATTTTCATGAGAAAATGTGTTTTTTTTTGGAAGTGAACATTGCAATAGGCTTCCGCGTTTCGTGCGGGAGGGGATCCCCCCCTCAACCACCCCTGGCCGTTTCCATAAACCAAAGAGGGATAATTCAAACAAAAACCCATTAGGGTTGCAATCGATCACCTACTTATATATACAGCTCCCACGCGTGCACACCCCCCGCGCAGCTGTCATGGCCGGTTCGCAGCCACTGCAACTTCAAATCCCCCCTAGAAAGTTCTGGAAAACGAGTTGGTAAAGGGGGCCCGTAACTCAAATGTTACCCCCGGGGCCCGCATTTCTCTCGGCGGCCCTGGCTCTTTACCCAAGAGACATTGCTCAATACCAAGTTGTCTTCCTATATTCCGTTCTACGTGGTTAATATGTTCCGGTGAAATAAAACAAAAACATAGGAAAAACCAACTATCCAAACAGTCTACTTTCAAAATTTACACTTTGCAGGCCTAGGCAAAAACTCTGCACTGTTATCCTGTTTAATAGATCCGATTCAGGGGCGAAGCTGATCTCTGCCCCATGTGTTTAATGGACAGATTAGAGATATTGCCCATTTAGGAACAAGAGGAACCATAGCGTATCGTCCAGAATAGATCGCCCTGTGAAACCCCGGAAAGGTCCTGTCCGCGGCCCTTGCACGTTTTCCAAACAATTGCCTCGTAAATGAAGTAACAATGGGTAGTCGGATTACTAAATTGAGTAATATTCTTTTAGAAATCAGTAGAGTCAAGCAATCTAAAACACTTTTCCCACATGCCAGTGTTCTTTGATCAGTCGAGATTTCCGCCCAAAGAAAAGTATGCGTTGTTGGGATAGACTAGCGGTTTTATCTTACCCCGTACACGGTGCGCGCGAAAAGCTACTCACATGATATTAAAACGATAGTCAACTCAACCGATTATGTGGAAGCGATACATAGTTTTCTATTCCTAACCTTTTTATTGCAAACCTTACTACCCGTGTGTCTTAGCTCTGTGATGCAATTTTCATATCATGTAACTTATCATTATTCCAAAACAACAGAACCGAAAAGTCCCCCAAACATCCACTATATAGCCCTGGCCTGTTACGCATGTTGGGGGGGGGTAAACCCCAAATTCGAGAAAAGGGCAAAAGGTCCACTTTTTTTGCTGAAGATTTTGTAAAAAGTCCAAAATTTAGCTAAATGTTGACCCAACGTCCCCTTTTGGTGAATTTTTTTTTCAAAAGTCCAAAAAAAGGACCATTGAGGGGGTTAGGTCCACTTTTAAAAACCACAAAAGGTCCACGTTTTTGAAGGCCCGCAACGCCCCCATCAAAAGAACATCCTGCAACGAACCTTTTCCCTGTATAAATCACACGGAATCATATAGAGAACAGATTAAAAATCCATTTCTTTCTTAAATGTTTTTGAACTGTGTTATTGTTTCATTAAAAATTAAGAAAAATTAGAAATTAAGAAAGTATTTAAGGAATTTCTTTGCCTCCAGAAATAAATACATTCTTTCCTTTTCCATATAAACAAGAGAGATAAAAATACCATAAAAACGAAGTACTAACCAAAACCGCGCTCAAAAATCATCATGGAAATAAACAAAAAAGAGAAGCAGACATCCACAATTTGTGTGGAAAATATTCATACTATTCTGTGTTACTTTCGTGCCTACACACCGTGCATAAGTTTGTGGACTTCAACGGATTTACTTTACTCTAACCAGGAACTGATCGACTTATGTGGGTTAAATCTTGTTGTATTTGTTCTATCAGATTCCAGTAATCGGTGATAACCAAGATGCAAGGATTAATACAAATCGACGGATTCATAACCATCGTCAGTAAATTCCAGTAAAGTTCTCACAACAAAACACGCACAGCAACCTGAACTTCAATTTCAAGCGTTTGATTGAGTCACCAAGGGTTACCGGGGTTATGCGGTCCATCTCGCGTACACGCACAAGAAAGGACAAACTATCCACACTGTAACATACCAGAAATTCCAGAACTGCTCGAATAACACATGTGGCCTATTAAGACCTTGGTAATTCTCCCATGGGTAAGAAAGATTTTATGTAAATCATTTAAGGACATGGTATTTCAATGGATCACTGCGTGATAACCAACGTCGCACGAAAGGCGTGCCCAAACCGATTCTTATCAGTTAGAGGACGCTAATCAATTTTTTTCTCTCTTGTCCGATTTCGACATGGTCTATTATAGGCACCTGCTTGTATACGCGATTTTTACGGGTATGTTTTTAAAAAAAAAACATCTCTGCAGCTCGTTCCAATAATCCATCTCACTATTATCTGTCATCTGAATAATTATCTGAATTAGCAAGCGCGCAGGCCCGAGAATGGTGATTCTTGCTTTCGGTTATCTTAGTCTAACTTGTCCAACGAACACGTTTCCTTTGCCACAAAACATACAGTCTTGAATTTGTTGCACGGGGTATTTTCTTGTTACATTAGGAATCAATGGCATATTGCACAGCTTGATGTGCATTGTGAAGATGCTCAAGAATAACACAAAAGTGACCGCTTGCCTTTGGACAAATATGTAGTTATCTAGATATGTTTACAATTCAATGAAATCTCAAATTGTTTGGGGGGGGAACGATGATTATCGTCACAGATAATGAGTCACGTAGCTATTTACTGTATACCGCCGAGAGGGGGTCAAAGGGGGGTAAATTGACCCGGTCCCGGGTCAGGGGGGCCCGGGGTGCTAGGAGCCCGTAAAAAAGTTCAGCCCATTCGGTTTTGACAAAAGTCAGAGAGGGATGAAGAGAGGTATGTGAGAGAGAGAGCGCAGTGATCGAGATACAGGGGCCCTTTTTCCACCCCTGCGACAAGATAACCTACTTCGTTGAGAAAATACTCTAACCACGAAATTTCCCATTTTTATTTTTTGCGCTACCCGCGGTTAATAAATTTAGTGCCGGGCCTCTCGTTATTGTTGAAGCAAGATTACACAAAAACAATTAAAAACGGTTGGTCATAAGTTATAATAGTGGACACCATACCCATTTCAATTTTTCTATCAAATGTATGAGAAAATGTTTTTGGAAAGTGCACATTGCAAGGGTTCCGCACTTCGTGCCTGCCCCCCCCCGGGCCCGCCTTCATATATGAACTCTCCATTAACACTTTTTATATTATTATTCGAAAAAACGAAAACCCATCAGCTGTATTTTACTTTTTAACCGTTTTCATACCTCTACCATAAAAAGTGAAATACTTAAAAAAATTGCTATTGTTTCTATCAAAATTTTTTCATGAGAAAATGTGTTTATTTGGGAAAGTGAACATTTGCAATAGAGGCTTCCGGTTTCGTGCGGGAGGGGGATGACCACCTCCCGCACCCACCCCCTTGGGGCCTTTCCATAAACCAAGATGTAGCATTCAACAAAACAACCCATTAGGTTAGGTTGCCATCGATCAACTACATTATATATATAGCTCCCCCGCGTGGCCACCCCCGCGGCAGCGTCATATCCCGCCGTCGCAGCCACTGCAACTTCAAATCCCCCCCTATGAATTTGGAAAACGAAGTTGGTACAAGGGGGCCCGTAACTCCAAATGTGTACCCCCCGGCCCGCAATTTCCTCGGCGGCCCTGGCTTATTTACCCAAGAGCAGACAAATTGCTCAAATACCAATTGTCCTCCTATAATCCCGTTCTCTTGTGTTTTCCAATGTTGAGCGCCTGAATTGGTGCTCGTCCTTGAAATTTAAATTGACTTTCCATGTCCTTAATGTCCACCTTTAACTGCCGCACAGCATTTGCTTATAAAAGCATTACGACATTACGTTTAATATGAGTTTTAGAGAGACTTTTCCCCAGCTCGCGTGGCAGGGTTGTAACGTAGGATAAGTATTGACGCGACAATTTGATTGTGTTGCCCTTCAGAGCGTCAAAGGTAATGAAAACAGCCATAACCCCTACCAAGCACTGTCCTTTTTTTTATATTTGAAATCAGGATGATGGTGGGCCACAGTGGATCTTTCCATGAAAAATAGTCTGTTCTGATTGATGTAGTTCCTTCTATTGGTGTGTTGTTTGTTGCCTTAATAGACCAGATCACGTTAAAGCGCACTTATAGTTTTAATCAAGACAAATGTTATCAGAAACCTATTTTGCAGTAGATTTAGAATGCATTTGAAATACAGTGGTATAAAACAAAAACCCTGAAAATGTTGCCCTGAGAAAATTTGCATATTTAGAGAGACAGATTTTCTGAGATAACAGATTTCTCTGAATTGCAGCTTGCAAATTGGTTGCAAACATCGTACCGATAAACATTTCGCAGGATTATTGGATAAGTAAGTAGAAAAAGTTTTATCTGTATCATACTTTAAGAAGTTTGTTTGCTTGGATTTTTCGTGTGGGCCACACGAGCTGTCAGTGGTGATTTAAACATTCTACCTACATTTTGCAAACAAACAAAAAAGTTTTTGGAAAAAAAATGCCTCGTGCAACAAAGATATCACGAATTATGGCATATTTAAGTAGCTTTAATTTAATACTTGCAAATCAGTCCCCATCGGGCACAAGGCAGACGACTCTATATGGAACAATGAATTTAATTTCGCATATAGTGCAAATTTATACTCACAAAGTATGTTTGATACATTTTTTTGAAGAAGAAAATGTGTAACTTAGTCTAAAACTATTTTGAGCACATTCGAGTAGCTATCATTTATTAGTTCATTTTGTTTTTTCAGTTTCCAATAAGATTGAATATCCGCGTCACACTTTAAAAGATCGGTAATCGTTTGAGAAAAAACTCATATGGAATCGGAGATCAATAAGGTGGGTCACCCACCTTTATTAACTTTGTGTAGCCATTTCTGAAAATGTTCCGAATAGTACTTAATATTTGTCCTCATAACACTGAAATTGTGACAACACTGAGGAGCCTGCTATAGGTATGTGGAAAAAGAATGTATGTAACCTTACATGTTCAGATAAGTTTATCGAAAAGTTGTCGGAAATGCATTCTGTTTCCCTAATGTTTTTGTCTGGACTGGCTGTGTACGTGCAGAAAATAGGACAGAACGTCTTAGAGTTGTATTTTCCGTTAACGCTACTCCCAATCTCGAAGAGTGAGCCAATTGGGTCTGGTTGGAACAGTTAACGTATCACCAGGCCATATACGTTTGATAGGGGCATATTAGTATTTTTATTTCAGTCCATTAAGCGCTTTTCAAGGATCAGATTCAAAGCCCCTGCACTTGTTTTCTCTCTTAAACCCTGAGGTTTGATTCAGTCTACAAAGCGCTTTAAAGTAGGTACCTCCAAATTTATTTATATAATGCAATCCTATCTCTTTCTTATGCAAGCATATCACCAGAAAGATGGTAATAAATTTTGAGTTAAACTGATTTAGCAGAGATATATTCCCCTGTAAGCCTATGGACTACGTGGACTAAGAATCTTATCAATTATTGGCCATCTCCTAAGTAGGCCGATTATCAGTCCTTAATCTCATGCTACGGCTGTTATTTCCTAGCGCCACAGGTTTCCCGTACTATACTAACAATGGGGAACTATTATCTTTTAGGTTGATAGACGGTGCTAAAAGAGTTATGAAAGGCCGTTATCGCGTGTCAATCCCAAGAAGTTACACACAGGTTGCCATATAAGCTATCTTGAAAATCTCAGCTCCGAAATAAGTTATATTGGAAATCACAGTCCCTGAGATAAGTTATCTTCGAAAAATCAGGTTCCCTTGGAAAGTACTAGGCTAACGGGCAAATCTCATAGCGTTTACAAAGGTGACGACCCCCTACAAGTACATATTTTGCTAAAATAAATTGTCCTACAATATAAATCAGTTCTACGCGTGTTCTCCCTTCTAACAAACACTAAAGCCTGTCTTAAAAAAATGGTACAAGCAAAACCGATTTTTTTCATATTATTTCTCAACCATAAGTAAGTCATTTTGTAACAAACATCATCCTTAAAGTAAAAAACTATGCTTTCCAGATTTTTTGGGGGTTTCATCCCTTGCTTGTTTCAATCGAGAGATAACTCCTGTTTTACTGCGGAACACAAAAATTTGAGTTAGTGCACTCTGGTTGAGTGAAAACGGTGAACGAATATTGTTAAACATAATTTTGCACACTTGAACAGATATGAACATATTTTATAAAAGGTATTAACCTTCATAAAGAAACTCTAAAGTTACGTATTGGTGGAAGTTATGATCCGTAAGTTCTGGCTTTAAGTTAAGTGAATAACATTCGACATCTGTTGTTTTGGTAGAAGGGAAACCATGAGCGTACAACCGCGTACAGCAACCTGATGAGAGAGTTTTTATATGGTATTGAAGTTTCATAAAACGCAAAGTTCTACCAACACTTTTTTGATACTTTGCTTCCATAATTTCAAATTTTGATTGACTTCAGCAATTATAAAAATTCACAAAGATAGGCAATATTTTAAAAACATTAATTTGGATTTGAGTGTTTATTTTGTTGCAATTCATTCCTTTCTGGCATGATTTTTAACAGATACCAATTTTTAATAATTTAAAAAAAAAAAAAAAAAAACGTGGGTGGGGTGGGGGGGGCAAATAAATATTTGTATTGTTTATTATTTATGAAAGAAGATATTATCATGGACCTGATTATGTTTGACGATTAAAAACTTGTGTCACGATAAAACTAAAAAAAAAAAAAAAAAAAACAAAAAAAAAAGAAAAAAAAAAAAAAAAAAAGGAACTCCTTCCTTTTTTTACTTTAATCTGTGTTTTGTTCTCTTGTCAGTTGCAAGCGTTTGTTTGCGCTTCAAACAGCATGGCATAATTGGCGACGCAATTCTGCCCATGCATAAAGTGGCACAAAATCGATTTTGATATATCGCACTAAATTGAATTATATTTCTGGATTAGCAAAAGCAAATAAGATGTAAACAAACACCCATTGGAAATTCTGGTCTTTGTGGCCTTTAATATTATGCCAAGGAAGAATGGGCCTTAATTTTGAGAAATTTCATATTTAAATCAATTTTTTTTTCTGATTGTAGCCCTTTTTTTGAGACAGGCGTATATGTGCACATTTCGGAAAATGAATTAATGTCACTCCCTTTTTCCCTGAATATCATTGACCAAGCGATGTACACCACGTTCCCATGACTCCAGCAAATAATGGTGCTATTGATAAGTAAATCTGCCCGTTAGAATAGGATGAATAGGACAACGACTTCAGATTCTCTGGGACTTAGCAAAACTATTGTTATTGTCCATGAGTTAAAAGCTTTTGAATTGGTTTTCATCGCCCGGGTTAGATGACTACGCCTCATTCACGAAGAAAATAAACTCAAACTTCGCTGGGAGTATTATAACTTTGATCCTTAGATGTTCATCGATTATTCAAAAGGAACGAAGAGAGCAAAAATAATGAAGAATTTTGAATTGAAGCTATGACCTCAACATCTTGTGCAGAATCAACCCCCCATAACTTAAGTCATAATTATAATTGATCCTCTTTCTATTCAATTAAATATTTGTTCGGCACCGGCTCACCTGCATTTCATATATAGAGGTGAATGGTTTTTCGATTTCATGCTATGAAAGCAATAAATTACATAGAAATGGGGTGACGCCCCGTCAATTACAGGTTTGGTTGCACAAAGATGTAGGTCACAGCTTGCAAAACATTTATTTCTCCTTAGCCTTTGTTCACCTTCATTTCCCTTTCGAATAAAGGACGAAATAATGGTCCAAGAATTGAACCACACGTAGAATCCTCTAAACTTTATTATTCGTGAAAGAAGGACATGTAAGTTGTGTTTCCACTTCATGGAAATGGCTTATCTAAATCGTGGTGATGGTACTATAGCACCTGCAATCTTTTCAGTTGCATGGTATAACATTGCTCTTCAGTTCTAGTATGAAAAAGGAATCTGTGAAGTGTTTTGGTCCTCTACATACCGAGCGGATTTACTATCATAGCCCCCATTATGTGCTGGAGTCAATGAATCATGCTGTACATCCCGTAGTCACGGATATTCAGAGCATAAACTGAGATGACATTAATTTTAATTCATTTTCTCGAGAATGTGCCCATACTTGAGTGAGAACACACGTAGAACTATTTCTATAATTTTAGGAAAATTATTTCGGAAGAATATGTATTTCCCTGGGGTGCGCCACCTTGGTCCTTATCCTATCCAAGCATCTTTTTCGCTTTGCCTCCTGGCCTATACCCTAGAAATTGCCCAATAAAGAACCCATCGACATGGGGATGAAGTCAGTGTATTCCGCTCTGAACGACTTAAAAAAAAAAATATTTTCGAAAGGTTGGAATCGATGGCTCACAACATGATTCCTTGTTTGGTTAACACCATGAAAAAGAACCGGAATCGGTCGATCTAAGGTTTTCTGCCTGCTGATGGGTGGGGCTACCTGGAAGCCGATCAAAGCGCTACCTGTGTTTGTTGGAAGCAGCAACCGCAGATATGCCACATCTCTTGGTCTGCCTCACTGTTGGATCAAACAATACACTTACCCGGACCCTTGTTGAATCCAGTGAAGCAGCCAGACGTCCGTACCCATCGCTGGCTACATCATATTGAGAACCACATGTTGATCCGATTAAAGAAGAAGAAGACACGAAACGACGTTGATTGCTACAAGTACGCAATGGTGGACGAGCATGTACCCAATAACTTTTCAAAACTAACAAGATCCTGCAAGGATTGTTCAAACACATTTTAAAAACATGATAAGACGTTGATTGGCAGCAATGGCAGATCGGACGGACCAAGTACCGCATTCACATTCAAAACGTTCAAACTATCAAAGACTTCTGAAACACATTTGAAAGACCCGGACAGATTTCATAAATAAAGCGTTTATCAATTTTGAACATTGTGCAAAGGAAGTGCCCTTCCATTATGTCATTACTAAGTCGCTTACTCCAACAATAGATCATTTAACATCAATGTTTGTAAACATGTTGGGCTGGTATCTTGAAATAGTCGGCCTGACTGTTACACAACACTGGACCAATTGTATCTGTAATTGGGCCATAACGATTCGCAGTATTCGCCAGGCCAAACAAAAGAAGTGACGTTGGATGTTATAGTGGATTCAACCCATCGTGGTCACCTCTAGTACTTTCCCGAGGGTATGGGCATTGAATGAGGGGCATGTGCATTGGGTGGAATTAAAATTCCACTCTAAATTCTTAAAAAATTGACACGTGTAGTATGGAAGTGTAGTCAATTCTGTGCTTTAATGAAAACATCAAGTCACGTAAGCTCATTTAAAGCTACGTTATTAACTCCTCACAAACATTTCTGATTAATTTGCTTCAGTGGTAATTCATGCATTCATGTAACAGGTGAGTTGAATGTTACTGACTTTGAGGGGCAGCCGTGTTTTTGATACGAAAGGAACCCAATATCTTTGCCACTCTCTATGTAAAAAATGATGGGCCCAACATCAAAGGCCAGATTAATCCTTAGTTCGTTTCAGCGAAACAGTGGGTGATCGATCCACATAGTTTCTTTTTGTCTGCCTCCTCGATCCCAACTAATCGACTCTGTCCAAAACTTTTCCTCTGGTGACACGATGGTTTGACTCTACTAAACTGTTCCTATAAAACACCCTACTTTTGGAATATGTGACTGGTACACAAGAGCCCAACAGAGCGCTTGTGGTACAAACGTGTACCGTTTTTTTGTATCTAACCTTTTAAAGTACTGCACATTGTGGTCAATGGAGACTGCGCTCTAATCCGCTGTGTATTCAGATGGTACGAATCAATAGCGCCTCCTGCAAATTGAATTTTTCATCCTGTACCTTTTCCTCGGTTTTCATTATAATTATTAGATGTCGGTGATTTGGACATCGTTTGCCGTCATTGGCACCTCCAATGAAAGATACTCATGTGCATACAAGTTCAAGTTTGGCTTAATAGATTCGGTAATAAGTTAACTTATATATTTGAGGGTGGAGTGGGTAGTGGGTGTGGAGGCCGGTGATGTGGGAGCGCGTGTTCGTTTGTTAGCGCTGCTAATGGGAACTAAGAAACTTGATGGATCTTTTCTAAGTGCAAATATTTCGCTTGTTGTTCCAAAGTTGTTCATCGTGAAGTACTTACACTAATGTCCTCGTGGTTTGCTTATATAAATTATAAATGTTATCAGCAGTGATATGCTTTATTAAATTTACTGTCCACTCAACGCTGGGGTTAATATCTTGTCATTGGCCGTTTTTCATACGCTAAATCAATTGTGTTTAGTTTTAGAGAGTCTGAAAAGCATCTCCTGTTTCTTTGTCAACTGTCAATGTTTGGGTTTAAAAGTATCTTTTCAAAAGGCTTAATTTTCCAAAAAAGAGGCTTATTGATGGATGGTTCTATTATCACGCCGTCACTTAAACATGATAAGACCCGCAAAACTGGTCTCGGTTTATAAATCTTTCTTTCCTTTTGAAGAGCTCGTTCGTGAGAGTGTGTTCTCTTTGTGAAGATAGCGAAAGTGCTAGTACCATAACAACCTGACAAGAATTGAGAATACACGTAAAAAAATCTGGCGTGTTTTGTATCCTATCCTTGACGCCAAGTTTAAAATAAGATGTTTGCATTTTTAACTGGCTATCAACCTTATTCAAGAGAACAATCGTAAGATGACGAAGAAGAAAAATGCATTCAGAAAAGGTTAGCCTATTCAAACGGATGCTCCCAGCAATGAATCGGAACGAAATTAGTTGGGTGGCCCTTTCACGTATTGTTCTCGCCCTTTATGCACTGCTATATATAATGTGCAACATCATGAATTTTTTTTGTTGGCTTTGATGATGGCATTCTCTAGAGTGGCGACAGCTCAGCATTCCACTTTGGATGACTGTAGGGAAGATTATTAACTCCTGTTTACCAACCTAAGTAACTCAAGTAGTTTACATTATGTGTGTTTATTTGTGTTTGTGTTACAGGCCCAAGAATTAGCAATGACTTATTTCACTTTGAGCAAGATATCCCAGTCCAATAAATTAGAGCACAAAAATATTATAAAATTAGAGCCTAAGTATACAATATGGGATTACCATGGTTTGGGTGCATAACTGGTGTGTATGTATCAATTATAGATTCAAGAGAACCCAATGCGGAGAATGTTTTCTGGAATTTACTTGAGCCTAGGAGATCCGAGTAGCCTAACTCACGGTGATATGTGTCTGGCTGTGTAGATGGCCCCCTACTGTATCTACAGGCACCGTGCTGTTTGTGGGGTGAATGGGCTATGAACATTCACTAATGGTAGGAACATTGGAGCTGAATCCTGAATTATGATGTAATGGACTATATTTAGCACCTGACTCATAAGAGAGGACCAGATCCTTTTAGTATTGTTTAAGAGGATATATAAAGCCCTGATGAGCAAGATGAGCAGAGTTTCTTAACATCATCTCCAAGGAGAGTTAATATAATTACCATCGTGCTCCAAGTTATTAGCAGAGTTTTCAAGTTGACATTGACAGTAATCACAGTCTAGTACTAATCTCACCTATAGTGACTTGTCATAGTAGTCTCAGCTCAGCAGTTTCGTCCGCTTGTGTGCCGGGTTCGGTTTTGTAATCCGTGGCCTCTGAGTTATCCAAGGATAACAAGCTACAGCACTTTTGGACTATTATATTTTAGTCTACCCACCTCCGAGCTTCGGGAGTCATTAGTAGCTTGTTTTCTCCAGATGGACAAGTCGTCCGTGAACACGTCCCACTATTGGAATTGGAGTTTGCGCTGGGAATATTCGCCAGGACTCTTTGCAAATTCGGCATCTTAATAGTAATATGGCTGTCACCCGCGTCGCGGGCACACACCAGTTAGTAATTTTAGTAGTTCATTAATTAACAAACTTTAATTATAGATTGATCTTTGATAATTGATACCTCATCGATGTTTGAATGAGATTGATTTAACACCCAATGTTCTAAATTGTAATCAGTCACAGTGTATAGTCCTATTTATTCAGGAGTTTGAATCCCCCCGTCAACAGTTTTGAGGTGTTTTGGCCCTTGGGTCAAGGTGACCGTAACAAAACTGGGGGCTCGAGTCCGGGAAATAACACTTAAAAATACAGTGTCAAAATTTGACGCAAATTTTGATGGTGTGTTTAACTTTGATATCGTGGCTATATAGGTTCTTTGTGACAGAGTGTTCATACCGATGGCGTTTCAACGCGAAGAGTTTATTAAAGAATGTTAACGAGTGGGAGAATTTTGATGTGCTCAAAAAGCCGGACTTATAAATGGATTTGAGCCCAGATATTATGGATGGAGGTAGGCATTCCATTAACAACGTTTAATTAAAAACCAGTTAATACAACCCGTCTTGTTGAGGAAGATATTCTAGATGAGGGATGTTTGGAAACAGTGGAAATCATGGATGCGTCAGATAGTGCTCTGAAAATGAGCAGATGGGAATGCAAATGCAAATAGAAATGGACCCCAAATTAAGAACGCAGAAGAAGAAAGACAAGACAAAAAAAGGAAAGGCAAGACAAATACACCTTAAAAAAAAAAATTGAATTGAAAGGGCCTAAAAACACAGGAACTAGATGCCAAATTACAAATGGAACAAAAAAGAAAAAAGAGAACAGGCTAAAAAGGAACAAAATAAACAGAAAGATGAGGTTAACAAATGGAGGAAAGAATGAAAGTGGGCAGAAATTGAAGCCAAAAACAAAATTAGAACAAGAAAAGTTAGAAAAAGGCACATCAGGCTCCTCCTCACACTAAGGTTTTGATGCCACCAAAACATCAAATTTAGTTCCAACCATTAGAGGAACACAGAAGGTGACAAGTAGGTTTTTGCACTCGAGAAGATTGCCGAAGTATGAAGTGGCCTAAAGAGCCATGGCAACATTGCTTCAGAATGTGTTTATTGGGAAGTAGAAGAGATCTACTCATCCCTATCAATGCTCCGTGCGGTGATTATGAAGTAGTAAAGCAGTTATCTTAAGGCTATGAATTCGTGCCTGAGGCGTATAGGCAATAATTTCGGAGTGCCGAAAAAACTTGCAGATCAAACTCTGTTGAGTTTGCAAGAGTTCAGGAAAAAATGGGGTAGGTGGCTCACTTCCTAGGAAGTGAAACAAGACTTCATCAACTTAGGCAGGTTTTTAATTGAGCAATCAAGCAGTGCATTCATGCCGCAAATTTAAAACTCATTTGGAGAACGCGGATATCAAAGATTTGAAAAAGCAGCAACAATAGCAGATGATTTACGCCCTCACGAACATAAGTGAGTTCCAGCAATAGTTAGTACCAGGTGGCCTAATAAGTTCATCAGAGTTACAAGAGTTTTAACTCAAATAGGCCTTACCAAAGTAGATCATGCCAAAGCAGAGTACTGCTAAGAAAGGACAGGCAGTAGGTTCCTCCAGTCAGGGGAATAGGGTCATTCTAGTGCCAAACCCACAAAAGTAGGGAATGGTTTTAAGTTAGATGTAACTTGCACATATTGCAAGGATTAAGGTCATGTTATGGCAAGCTGTTGGAAGTTGATGGGAAGGCAGCTGGCAATGAAGCAGAAGTCTGCTCCCACAGGTTGTGCTGTGTCCATTAGACCATAAGTTAGTTCCCAGGCTATTAAACAGAAAGATGTGAGTATGAGAAAGTTAGGGAAGACTTGAACTACATTTTGTTTTGGAGGGTTCAGTGTCGATTGATGGTGACAAAGTTGATCCAAATCCTATAAAGATCATGAGTGAAACTTGTTGTGCCCAGTCCGTAATTTTGGAGGGGTCATTGCTTTAGTGAAGTTAGGAACAGGTGAGAAGGCTTGACCAAGGTATAGGTATGGATATATTGTGTCCCTCTTCACAAGGGAATTTGAAGTCTGCTTTGGTCTCAGATACAGTCATGTTGGAGTAAGGCTGGAATTCCAGTCAAGGGTTTTCAAATTTTATTGGGAATGATTTGGCAGGCGGGAAAGTACATCCCGAACCATTGTTAACCACAATCCCTTGACAGAAATAGATAGTGAGGATAAGAAATGAGCTAAAACAGTTTATCCCGCCTGTGGAAGTTACTAGGAGTATGGCTAGCAAAGCCATGCTTGAAGCAAAAAGTGATAGGAAGGAGGAAGACCTTGTCCCAAATTTAGATTTAGAGGGACACGTAATGACCAAAAAATTAGATGAACCAGGTCAACTTACCTCTTCAGGGGAGATAGTTTCTCCAAAACAAGAGTCAGGCATGAGCAAGTCCATAGTAGGGATAGTGATGATGATCCCTTGATTCATAACAAGTTAGTTCTTGAACAGGAGAATGATCTGTGTACTCAAGAATCTTAGTCAAAGGGCAGTAACCATGCAGGATGCTGAAGACGTTCCTGTGGTTTTCAAACACAATGGTGTGCTGTGAGGAAATGGAGGCCCACCTGATTGCTCCTGCAAATGATGGTGAAAGGTTCATCAGGTAGTTGTCCCAAAGGGTATCATAGGGAGGTCATCAGAATTGCCCATGATAGTCCTATGGCAGGACAAGAGTCAAGAAGACACATGATAGGATTTTGAACCACTTTTGGTGGCCCACCACTTCGAAGGATGTGTTATGAATACTGTAGTATTCCATACGTGTCAAGTTGTGGGCAAGCCTACCCAGAAAATACCGCCCGCTCCTCTGAAACCGAGACGGCGTCGGAGAGCAATTTAGTAGGAGTCATGTGCTGTGTGGACCTCTCCCTAGGACTAAGTCAGGTAATCTAGTACCTACTTACTATTCATGTGTGCCTCTCTAGGTTCCCTGAAGCCATACCCTTAAGGAATATTAAGGCTAAAACGGTAGTGAAGGCTTTGGACCATGTTCTTCACTCTTGTAGGCCTACTTAAGTCAATTCAGTCAGATCAGGGGTCAAATTTTTACGTCTGCTATTTCAGCCAGTGATGTATTGAGTTCGGGATAGAACAGGGTATGTGTTCCGTGCATCCTACAATGTGAGTCCCCCAAGGAGCCTGAAAAATTCCATCAAACCCTAAGAATATGATTAGGACTTACTGTTTGGAATTTGAGAAGGACTGGGACGAGGGAGTTCACTTGTTTGTTTGCTGCAAGGGAAGCGGTTCAGAAACCTAGGTTTCAGTCCCTTGAGTTAGTGTTTGGGAACAGTGCGCGCGTTCCTTGAAACTCCTAAAGGAGAAATGCTGAATGATGAAACTGACACCCACCTTTTGGACTATGTTTCCAAATTCAAGTATAGGCTCAATAGGGCCAATGAAATTGCCATGGGGAATTGGAAACAAGCCCACAGACCAAAAGAAGAGTGGTACGATCAAGATGCCAAGAGTAGGGTCTTCAGGCCCAGGAGACAAAGTGTTAGTCTTGTTTCCCAATCCCTGGACACCCACAGCAGGCCAGATACCATGGTCCCTATTCAGTAGAATCACAAGTAAATGAATTTGACTACATAAGTCTCAAAACGCCAAATAGGCGTAAGAGTAGGCCATTATGCCAGGTGTAAGATGTTGGAAGAGTATGTAGGTAGAAATCGTGATGCATTGCAAAATAACGTGTGCTTGTAAGTCATAATGAGGAAAGTAAAAATGTGACAATCATGAATCTGAAGATTTCAACCAATTCAAACAGTGATGACAAGCAGCAGCATGAATATCCAATCAAGTTGCAAATTCAGATTGTGCCTCAATGATTTGATACAAAACAGGCCCATATTTCAGAAAATCCAACAGTGTGAAATCAAGCAGTTGATTCATGGAATTTGAAGATATTTTTCCATGGTCCCTAGCAGAACCACTGGTGCTTATCATGATGTTGAGGTGGGGATTGTGCACCAAAAAACAGAACCCTTACAGAGTATAATTCCATAAGACAAGAACATCCAACAAAGAGATAGAGTACTTGTTGGAAAATCAAATAATTGAAAGCAAGCAAAAGTGAATGGAGTTCCCATGTATTTTGGTTCCAAAACATGAATGGTTCCCTAGGTTTGTGACAGAACTTCAGAAGGGTAATCAGTTCAAAGACTGATTCATTTCCGATACTTGTAGGATGATTGCATTGATAAAACTTGGCAATATTCAAAGACGTCAGCAAAGTGACCTTTTGAAGGGGTATTGGTAGGTTCCCTTACTGATCGTGCCGAAAGAAATTTGCATTTTGGCACGCCGGATGGGCTTTTTCCGTAATCGGGTTATGCCATTTTCGGTATGCTGACACAGACTCACACAACAGCTCTGGTGAAATATTCCACGCGCTGAAATAGAAAGGCGTGAAGCCTTGTTATGATTGTGTGTACAGTCAATCTTGGGAACAACACATTGGCAGCTGCCATCGATTGTTGCAGAAGTGTAAGAAAACAAACTGGACAGTCAATTTAGTCAAGAGTGGGTTTTGCCATGCCAATGTCCCTTATTTAGGTCATGTAGAAGGTCAAGGCAAGGTCAAGCCTGTAAGGCTAAAGTGAAGCAATGAGAAGTTCCCCAAACCTAGTCCAAGAAAGAGAAACTTCAGAGATTCTTAGTTATGGTGGATATTACGGCAAGTTTGTCCAAACTTTTCAATTATTGCCAGGTTCCTTTGACAAATTTGCTAGCAACATGTCAAAATTTGTTTGGTCACAGGAATGCTGAAATTAGTTTCAGAAAATCAAAAAGCCATACTGATAGTGAACCAGTCTGATTGCACCGACTTTCAGAACCAACTCAAGTTGGCCATAGATGCCAGGGACAGGGTGTGTGGTGAGTTCTTATTGCAAGACGGAGAAGGGAACTAGACCACCCTTATTTCGTATTTCTCCAAGAAGTTTAACAAGCCCAAGAAATTATCACTATTGAGTAGGAGTGTCTTGCTCTGATTTGGCATTAGGGCATTTGCTGTACTATTTGGGCCCCACAGTGCACCCAGTGCTTGTTTTCACAGATCACAACCCCCTCACCTTCATTCACAGGATGTCATGAAGAACAAGAATCAAGGTTAGTGAGGTGGAGTTTGACGTTGCGAAGCAGTACAACTAGACATTCAGACACATCAAAGGCAACGATAATGTGATGGCTGATGCCTTATCCAGAATAGTGTTATGTAGTAGTCAGAGCAACAAGTAAAGACTTTTAAAAGGGAAGTGTGTAAACATTGTGAAAAGTTATTGTTATGACCAGTTTAAAAAATATTAAGAGCACTTAATAGTTAACGAAAGTTTGCTTTCAATCAATTTCTTTCTTTAAGGCGGGAGAGGGTTAGTTACAGGCCCAAAGCTATAAGCAATGATTATTTCACTTTGAGCAAGTTAGTCATAAATAGCACATATAAACAATATTATTAAATTAGTCTAAGTAATACAATATGGGATATACTGGTTGTGGAATAACTGGTGTGTATGTAGCAATTAGATCAAGAGAAACGCGGAGAAGGAGAATGTCTTCTGGAA
>JAMKCH010085318.1:0-43643 GCA_023653785.1 Ophioderma brevispina
TTTAAAAGACAAACACATTATCAAATTTAGGCAAAGAGCCACATTTCGGATGCCAACATATCACTGTCCTGGGCACTGACGTTGTCTGCTACACTATTTTATTTAGTGGTGTTTCCTTCTCTGGACTGAGTGAACCTCTGAGATTGAGGGCAGTTGTTTTTTGTCAACAGGCAAGATCAGGTTCACGTTTTTGAAGTATCATGAAGTGTTTCCTCACGCTAAATTTAGTCTGAATGCTAAAAGATAAAGTTTTGAAATATTGTGTATAAGATTCTCTGGAATGTCTCTCACAATCTCTTAAACCTTTGTTCAAGTAATCTTAGTAATATCATGATAATTTTGGAATAAATTATTGAACTTCAAAATCCTCAGGGTTAGTGGATTCTGCAAAACAGTGCAATTTCCAATGACGGTCATTTACATAGATTTACATTTCATGACCAGATACAGCCTTTAGCTGAGTCTCCTGTCCAATTGCGAAAGAGCGTCCGCCTAAACGTTAAGTCTTTCAAATAGACAGCACTCGGGTCGCCTGGATGTTTATTCGATTCGAAATCACTGTTGCTATTAGTATTGCATGTCCTACTCCCCTGTGTAACATTACACAACCAATAGATGGGGCTATACCACTCTAAGCATTGCTTGCAGAAGGCTTCCGGGACCTGGAGCAATAAATTAAACATGGTTAGCAAGGGCTTGTCCCCTCCTACATTATACATTGACATTTCCTTCCCCACTTCCTGTATACCCCGGTAAGGACCCTGGGGAATGTCTATATTCCCCCATTTTTTCATTCCCCAACGTTTGCCCCCCCCCCCAGCCAGAAGAAAAATGTAAATTTTGGCAAAAATAAGGGACTAAGGCAAAAATCACAAAATTTTGGCAAAAGTCCACACATTTTGGGGCCAAATTGGTTAAAAAACGTCATTTTTTGGATGTTTTGGTCCCCCCCAAAAAAATTCACTTGGCCTTTCGGTGCCGCCATATCTAAAATGGACAACCGCCCCAAAATGGTTGGTTTTTTAAAAACTTTGAACTCTTATGCCAAAAGTGCACGTTCTTGTCAATTCTCTCAAGATTTTGGACCTTTTTATCAAAAAAAAAAAAAAAAAAAAAATCAGTCAAAAAGTGGACCCTGTTTACCCCTTTGTGGAATTTGGGTGGATGTAACCGGCAGAATTTTGTTTGTCCAAATGCAAAATGCCAAAACGGAAAGGAAAAACACAGCACTGTTCAAGATAGAAATAGATTGTTTTTGAGAGAACTACGCTTTAAATTTGACTTGAAGGCTTTAAAGCATGCAAAGCATATAATTGATTTTTCTCTATCGGACTCATGTTTCAATAGATTTAGTGCGGAATTTTTAATTTCCACTCACTCACTGCACATGCCCCTCATTCATGCCCATACCTTCTGAAAAGTCTCGAGGTGCCGGATGGTTTTAATCTACTAGTATATATCGTAAGTTACACTTGATACAAAACCATCAATTTGACAACAAAACAACCAAGAAGAAAACTGCTCAACTTCCAATATTACAATTATATAAGAATTTGAGCAAATATATTCAACTAATATCAAAAAGAAGTTGACTGCAAAAAGATTTAAATACAATCTCATTTCATTATATCATAGCATGTCAACAAAGCCTTTCAGAAGAATTTGTATTCTGCCACCACACTGTGAATTCGGCAGCCTCATCACCAAATATATAACTGATAAGGGCGGCGCATGGAAAAAGTGAGGGGAGGGAAGGAGAAGTGGGAGCTGGAGGAGAGGGGAAGGGAGGGGAAGGGAAGGGGGGCAGGCGGCCAGGGGTGGAGAAAGGGGCCCAGAGCGGGGGCCCAGGAGCGGGGGCCAAGGAGACAGGCCACAGGGTGCAGGCGGAGGGAGGCCAAAGGGGCAGGGGACAGGGGGCCCAGAGAGGCTCAGGAGGGCCGGGGCAGGGGCAAACGGGCAGGGGCCCAGGGGAGGGGGCCAGGGGCCGGGGGGCAAGGTGAACAGGGGGCCAAGGGGCACATGACCGTGGCATAATTTTTCGATCATTCTTAATTCAAATAAAGAAAAAGTCACAGCAGGTACATACAATTTGGATGACTTTGCATTGACTCAGTAGGGTGAACTCTCAATGTTATTTGTATAGAGGTCAATGGCCTCAACGGAGTAAACTGCATGATGAAGATGTGGTGGGCAGAAAGTGTGAATTTAGACTGCTTTTTCAATGAATTTCATAACTTTTAAAAAAAAAAAAAAGGACGGGGCATGCACTTCTTGACTGATATTTGAGAGATATCTCTGTTTTTCCACATTTGCATACACAAATGATAGTCTTGGCAAACACACACAGGCACAGTCTAACAAAATGGGGCTCACTGTCACACTGAACCAAAAAAATACTAGTTCAGTGCACACAGTACCAGCTGGTCACAAGGTTTAAAATGTACCATTAGTCAATACACCATGTACAATTACATCTGCCAAACCGAGTTCGCCTGGCGTATTCTTCATCTAAGTGCACTGGATTGTTTTTATCGCCTGTCAAATTTGCAAAAACCTCACATCCAAGCACTGAAGTTTTGCATGTTTTGCCGTCTCTCCAACTATTGAATGTGAAAGTCCGACTCAGTTTTATTTGAGGTTGCCTTGACAATCCAATGCTTCGCAAAAGATTGTATTTCTGGGAAAATGTGCCAGTTTTTGACATCAGCAAACAGGTTCAAAATTATGTGCAAACTCTTGGACCATTATCACACACTGGGCGTTTGTTTACATCACCAAACTCCACTTCCGGGTTTTTGTACCTGACCGCTTGTTTCGCGCTAGAGCACCGTTGAGTACGGCCAGACAGTGGCGGCCATACCAGAAATTTCAAATTTAGACGTCGCCTTGGTGTTTGTAAAAATGAAATCTTGACGGAAACGAAAACCAAAACGGTTGGAGCTAAAGATCGAACTCCACTGTATTTTTTTCTAAATAGGGATGAGGTTGAGGTCGTATTGGGCCATGGGAACCGCCCTGACCCGATCCCTATCACATCACCAAAATCATTTGTGGTTTGTGTCCGTGTTGCCAGGCGCGGATCAGGGTGGTGCCGGTGTGCCTTGGCACCCCCCCCCCCTCGAACGCCAATTTTTTTTTTTGTGATGATACTTCCTACAGAAAGAAAGAAATGAGATAGGAGACTGGTCAGCACGTATCGTCTCGACCAATGTTTTTAAACTATACCTTGCAACGGCAAGCAAGTGCACCGCATAGCCTCACCAACTCCATCGAAGTTAGAGCGAAATTATACTTCCCAAACAACACAAATAGGCTTCGCCATTTCCCGTTATGGGTCTTTTCTCCGAAGAATTTTACTGATTCAAAACTTAAACGCTTGGCCGACCGCTTCGCGTGATGGCGGAATCAACCATGTTTTCTTTTCTCTTTTTCATGCTACAAAATATCCCTATATGAAAATGACAAAGTTGAGCAAATAAACACATTATCGTTTTTAAAAATCAATAGGATTGATTTTCTTAAAATATTTTGTGAAAACGCCGGACTTTCAGAGTTTGTGTGATGAGCATTGGGAAAAAAAAAAAAATGTTGTTTTGATTGCACACGCTTGCGGTATTATTTAATTTTTAGCCTATGTGAATATGATGTAAATTTAAAGAGGGCCCGGTAAGGAGTAAAGGTGTGCGACATTTTGGGTACGCTATTACGCGAATTCGGCAACTTTCAGCCGCATATTGGGGAGAAAATAGCATTTAATCGTTGCGCTAAAAAGCGCGGAATTGCCGTTTTCTAAACACTGATTCTCCTAGATTCTTTATAAGTGCGCTCAATCCCTATTCTGAAACCAGAAAATAAAATTTCAAACACAAGTTGCAGCTGAAGAATTATAATCAACTTGCAACTTGTCATCCTCTTCGCTTTTTTTCAAGAAAATGCCGACAAAGGTTTTCATGACTTAGGGCCTGTTTACACGAATGCGACGCCCCCAATCTTTGTCAACATTAATGTGATTTTTTTCTATTTGTTTGATTTCAATATGCCTTTTTGATTGCCAAACCTTTTTTCTAAGAATTTACAACTGACATGCACCTCGCGGAAAAAATTGTGCGAAGAGGTTCTAAACTTGGTCCTCTGTATGAACCCTCGTAGGGTTCTTCAACGAACCTAAAAGAGTTCTTTAACTCTGCTCCTGGTATAACACTTTTTATGGTTCTGTTAGGAACCTTTTGTGTTCCAGATTTTTAAACAACCATTGTTAGGGTTGCATTCTTGAGGTCCATATAGAGAGACAGGAGTTTTCTAAGTTGCATTTTTCTTCTGAGAGTGTATTAAACTTTTAACATGCTTTGTTTGACATTTTACTGATTTTTCAGTATTGTAGAAAAAGGATAATTCTTAAAGATTATATAACCGCGTCTCTCTGGACATAATTCTGGACATTTTAATGTTTAATAGAAAGGGCCCTACCTTGAAATTTTTCTCTAAGGTATCTAATTTGCCCGTCAAATATTATTTTTATGGCAGGTTTTATGCTCTAGCCTGGACCTTCTCAAGCATTTTCTTGTCTTTTTCCAGTATAAGGGTTCCATGCTTGAATTGCCATAATCAGATGGGGACGAACCAGTGATTTTTATAATTTCAGGATGATTTTCTTTCTTTGCGGCAGCTGGCCACATTATTTTGGGTTGTAGACGTTCCAACTGATTTGTTATTTTTGTAAAATGTAACAACAAAACTTTGTTTTAAAAAAGGTTTTTTCTTTTAATGTTGTGTTGACCATTTGATAAGAATGATGAGATTGTGATATCCAAGTGCCTAACTCCACATTTATCTGCAATGTACTTCATTTGCCAGGATTCTGCCCATTCATGTAACTTGTCTATATCATCTTGCATGCATCTGATGTCTTCATTGTTGACACTGTGTGAGCTAGTTTGGTGTCATCGTGCAAATTTGCTTATTGTGGCTGTTTCGCTAATAGCAGTCCTCCATACGTTTAAGGAAATAAGTGGTCTCAACACTGATCCCTGCACCACTGACTTGTTTACTCCTTGTTTCCACACGACTCGTGCTCCTTGAGTGACTCCTTCTGTTTGCGGCCAGCAAGCCTGATTCGATTCCAAGTTAGAATTTTAAACCCTTCGATGCCATGTGATTTGATTTTTTGCTATCAGTCTTTTGTGGTTGTGGTACGGTGTCGAAGCCTTGCCAGGTCTAATATGACATCAACTGGTGTTCCACTATGTATGAGCTTTGTGATCACTTGCAGGTATTCTATGAGATTTTAGTCCGATTTTCCTTTCCTAAAATCATGTTGTGACTCGCGTTTTAGACTAAACTTGTCAAGGTGCTCTGTATTGTATGCTCTAAAAATAATGCTTTCTAATACTTTTCCCTTGCGACTGACGTCAGACTTATTGGGCGATAGTTGGATGCTTTTGGATCTTGAACTTTTTTGTAGATCGGGTTTACGATGTGGGCAGATTCTCCAGTCGTTGGAACATATCCTTCCTTTGGTCAGAGACTTATTGTAAATACATGCGAGAGGCATTCACAATTCATCAGCACATGTTTTGAGAATAGATGGAGGGATTGTTCGTCTGGGCCTGCTGCTTTGGAGGGGCTAGGTTTTTTAATTTATCTTTGACAGCAATTTGAGTGATTTCCTTCCATATCCTTTATTTTCTTCTTCTCCTCATCCGGTCCTTATATATGTCCTCAAGGAACTGGAACAATTGGTTTCTCTTCTGTGAACACAAGACTAGAAGAAGTCCTTTAGTGCTTCTGCAGTAGGTTGTCCGTGGCATTACACTTCCTGTGTCGGTTTTCATGGGCCCTAGTGTTTTATGACTTTTTGGTTTAGACTTCGTAGGTCGTAGAAATCCTTTTGGGTCATCCTTACTGTTTTCTGCTAATTTCTTTTCAAAATCTCTCTTATCCATCTCCTTCTACTAGCTTAGTCTCTCTCTGACACTTTTGAAGTGCTCTAATTTCTTTCAGTTTTTCTTATTCTGATACCTCTTCCAAGCTCTTTGTTCCCAAGCCTTCAAGCGTTCACATCAGTATTCTTGGTTTCCAATTTATTCTTTTTCCCAATTTATCTGTCTCAGTTTGGCTTTAATTTTGTCATAGTTGGTCGTTTCTGTAGTCTCCTTTTGGTTGTAGTTTTACTTGGTTCACTCAACGAGGTAATTAAAGCCCCATTGCAACATGTACTGGTCGCTGTACTTAAAGCAATATTAGCACATTTTTTTTTGAAGAGCGCCCCCAATTTTTTCAAAAATATTGAGATTTTTTACACGTTGCATTGGTAACTTGCTAGTAAACCAGACCTGTGAATGGGTTTAAGGTGAAATTCTGGTCCTCACAAACGAAGGAATTTGTAATCAGAATAATTTTTTTTTTTTATTAATCCGGGAAAAATTCCCAATAATAATTCACCTAGCCTTCCATGTTAAATAGTCGGTAAATAGCGCCATGTTACTTGTCCTACGCTCATCCATTGTTGTTTTATTGGTTCAGGCAAATCAGGTTAGAGGTTATTTTTTCTCGATTGGCACTATTCATCATGGACGGACATAAAACTGTAGCATTTCCAGCTCTGCCGTTAAGTCCAATCTGGGACCAAATTCTATTCAAAATCGCTTATTTTATGATAATAACGTAACTGTGCCAAAATATCAAATTTGGAAAATTGGGGGCGCTCTTCAAAAAATGTGCCATTATTGCTTTAAATGACAATAACATATACGTCGTCAATGATATTAGGGTTTGAAGTGATAACTATAAGTCAAGTATTGACTCCTGTCTTGTAGGCCTCATAACATGCTGGTTCCATAGGGGTGTCCTATCAACATCCAAAAAGGCCCTCGATAAATCCAAATTTCTTCTTGCATGTCCTCCCAATTTATTTCACGGTACTTGAAGTGACCAATGACCATAGGTCTTTCATCTTTGAGAGCTGCTGTATACTATCCCTAGCCATAAATCTGCATCTCCCCCTTCACCAACAATGAAATATCACAACTCAAAGGGCTTCTTCTTACATAGCTAGGGACGGGTCTTCCCGCAACTGGACTTTATATTCTCTTTAGAATCCATTAGTGTACCTCCATGAGTCTTGATTTTTCTGGTCCAAACCTTTTTATCTGATACCTGGGATTTGGCATTCAGCGTTGATACAATCATCTATGGAGCCAATTTTCAACGACCCCTACGTGTCCTGGTTTCTCTCGTCATAACAAGCCATTGCATATCATCTCTCTCGTTGACAATACTTTGAACATTACAGATGTACATTTAGTTTCTTTCTTATTCCATCTTCTTGTCTTGTGTTTGATTTATCAAACTTAGGGGCGTTTATACTCATGTGTTTAGTGTCTATACTCCAATCGTTTCATTTTCATTAAATTTACAGTCTTCCAATTCCACCGGTTGGTTGCTCTCCAATCTTGTCCAGCGGTTTGTTTTGGACTTGCTGCAGTCATTCCTTTTGGCTGTAAGACCTCTTCATGGTGCCATTTTCCATTGAGATTTTGTATCATACAGCTGATAATAGGAGTATATTGTCATTGGTGCTTTTATCTTTACACGTATTAATTTACAGTTGAAATTGTTCATTCTCTATGTGACTGCTTCCTGTGAAGCGGGGGTGGTTGTCCCGTATCTCGACATTTTCCCTCTTCACTTAGGGGGGGCTGCGTGACTCAATATGGCTAAACTTAGTCACATGGCACAAAACACGTGACTTTTACAGTACGATGGTATTTTGCACTGTATGATCGGGAACGCATATAAAAATGTAATGTATGGTGCCATTCCTTCTGTTAAGTTTCTTTATAAATATATGCCCCTAAACCGTGTTACATAACATTCCCAATCTTCTTCTAAAAAGTTATCTACTATTGAAAAGAAATTCCACCTGACTTTCCCATATTGGCCATAGAAAAGAGGACAAAAGAGTTGCCTGCTATTAACTAGCGGGGAGGCCTGCGGTTTGCGTGGGCTCCCCAAGCTGAGTAAACGGGATCGATTAACTGCAACAGGACCGGTCACTGAAACAAAGCGATCACTGATAAGAGTGACACAGTAGCTCACAGTGACTACACCATCGCAACCACAAGGCCTATTATAACGACAATTTTGGCATATTGGTCGCATATTCTAGCTATATTCCCCTCCTAGTATGGGGCATGTTTGGCTATTGTGTTTGCCTGCCAATGAGGACGACATTGATTGTCCATCTTGAAAAACTGTTTGAACCTTATGAAGCACCTCCTGGAAATCTTTGACCCAATCACAATGACATCATCACATCTTTGTGTTTTGTCAAAAAACAACAAACATCCGATTGATTTCGTCTACAACTTTAAGCCCATGGATCCCCCCCCCCTTGCCGATATCCGAATAAATTTTAACTTTGTGGTCGGAGGTTATTATTTTTGACACGTGGCCATTTTAAAACTAGGGACAAAAAATTGATTGACATTAGGGGCATCAAATACACCATTTTCTTCGTAATAACTATATTACGGGGGGGGGGGGGGTACTCCATCTTGGAGACTGTTAAACCCCAATTTTCAGCACCTCTGTCACCCAAGACCCATTTTGAAAATGTCACCTAATATCCCGTAGTTTTTTTTGGGGGGGTAACATTTTCGCCCAATACCCCTATATTTGGTAAAATGTTGCAAAATTTTCTATAAAGACCACATTTTTTTGCAAAATTGTCATCCCCGAAAAAAACCCACTATTTTGGGGCATTTTGGGTGTCTCTCACCAAATACCATATTTGTTCGATCCTCTGTCACCGAAATCCCCTGGGTTGGAAGCGCCGTCCTTACACCCATAGCCATTTCATATTGGCCCCCCAGGCCCCGGGTATACGGTAAGTCGCGTAATTTTTCCTAGTAAAGGTGTTACAACACAATACTGAACTATGGCACATGTCACAGTTTAAACACGTTTTACAAATCGTGTAACAACGATTCAACTTGCAAAGCTAGGTTGGCTTGAAATCGGCGCACAGTCGCTTAACATTGAACCTGACTTAAAATGATGCAAGCAAATCTAAAGTGCCATTAAAACCTAGGGGAGGTGTGCCCACCCCAAAACAAAACTGTCATCTCTATAGAACGTTATTCTACATCAAATAGTGACATAATCGTTCGTGGACACCCCCAGAATTTTTGTAAAAATGGTTAAAGTTGCATCAATGTCGCACTTTCGCATGCGATGATCAAACTCGTGAGGGATTATGGGTAGTCTGGCAGTCGAAATTAATCAACGACAGCATTTTGTATTATTCTCAGCTAGGATCACGCAGGCGGGTTACCGTCTCACTATTTTAAAGTTTTTTTCCCATTTTCCTTACGAAGTCCTAATTTCTTGTCGGGCTCAGCTACTCTTTTTCTCTGTTCATATGTTACATCTGGCTTTAGATATACTCTTTTATATACCTCATCATTGTGTAGTTTTTTTTTGCACTTGCAATAGCTGTATGTTTTCTTTTTGTTTTCATTTGTCACTTTTACAAGGTTTTGACTTTATCCGTGGGAATAATCTCTGCTTTGTCTATATCTTTACGATTTACATGCAGCTTGTTGTGAAAGATGTATTTCATGATTTTGTGACAGCAGGTGAACAATATCAAAAACAAATTGATACATGAAGAAACAAAAAATGACCCGACCGGTGACGAAGTTGATGTGTATTAAGTGGGATATTTTCTATTATCTATGGAAAATGAAGGAATTTGGTGAAGAGAAGACATAAAGCAAGTTTGTAAGCTGATCTTCGCCATCATTTTGTTGAATAATATTCAAATAATTATATATCAGATATGAATTTTGTAAATATTGTAACATTCAAAAGGTATTCTCTAAGCTGGAAAAAATGAAGACAATTCTCTAAGTTCAACTTCAATGGTGGAAATCCCGTTGAAGGAAGACTTCATTGGAAACTAAGACAACAGGACATAATACTTTGTGGACTGGGCAATATCAAAGTGTTTTTAGAACGTGTATTTGTGCCAATATTGGTAATTGTAAAAATCTATCCAAATACAATTACTTAGTATGTTTCAAATTTGTGTTTTAAAAAATGTCATTGACAAAATGAAAGTTCACCATCTGATCAAATTGATTTTGTGCCATATTTTATCCAAATTAAAAAAAAAAAATCCCCCCCCAAAAATCTGTTTTTTAAAATTGGTCTTAACATGCTATTGATCCGTAAAAGTTTTCTCTGCTCCATCTATTTTGTACAAATATTTGTGCAAACAAATTGATAAAATTAAAAAAACAAAAAAACTAAAATAATTTATATTGTTATTGTTTGAGAGAAGTTTTGTTATTACTGTTAAACATGCCCATTGCCACAATTAAACACTGTAGGAGAATATCATTGACATATGAGCGAGGTCAGGTATCTATCGTTTACGCGAAAATGGTACTCTGTGAACTCGAAGAAAAATGGGAAGGTGTTGTTCCATCTATTTCCCTTTTTTTACGCGATGCAAGCATTTTTACAGACTAGGTGCTCCAAAAAACATGAGTATACGATTAGGTCAGGAAAGAAAAATACGGTTTTGAAGAACAGTCGAGTTGAGGTCAGCAGTATTCCTATTCTCCTATTACACCGGTTAGAAAATAGCATACCGGTGAAATAATTTCCTAAAGGGATCTAAATTGTCCGTAGGATATTTAAATTGTTATGACAGGTTTTATGCAAAACATTAAAAGGATGGCCATGTTCCTAGAATTAAAAGCTGGAAGGCGTTTACTCGTAAATCTAAAAAACGGCGGTCGATAGAACGGTGATTTTAAGATCTTTAATCAATCTATAGAAGCATATTGTTGAAGTGTAACCACTTGTAACTTCTCAAATGTTTCTATTCAAAATTTGCATAAGAAATGTGTTTTTTTTAAAAGTGAATGGGATGGGTGCCCGCCCAACCCTGCGCCGCTTTTGATATGAACTATTCATGACACTTTATGCGATTAATTCAAACAAAACCTAAACCATCAACCTAGATGCCCGTTGATCATACTAAATTATAAGGAAGCCACTGGTAAAAAGCTTGTTAAAGTTTAAAATGTTCTATCAAAACTTGCTAAGAAAATGTGTTTGGAAAGTGAAAGTGCAGGGGACATCCCCTCTCATACCCACCCTTGCAGCTTAATATACATGATCTCTATTTGAACACTTTACATGTAGTTAATCAAAAACTATCACTATATTTTGTCTTTTTAATACCGTTTATCATCCTGTAAACATTATAAGGTTAAACATTAACAAAATTTCAAATTGTGTCTGAAAACGATCATTGCATGGTTTCCGCGCTTATTGGCGTCGGGAGGTCTGAAACCCCCATGCCGCTTACACGCGGCATGGCTGCTTTGATGCCATGACACCATGGCTGCTTTGGCAGCCGTCAACTTCCATTTTCATTTGGTCGCCCCCCCCTGCCCTTTAGGAGGGGCCTGATCCGCCCCTACAGTCATAGAAAGCCTGTACGGGTATTAATCTTTTTTTGATTTCTGTTGAAAAGGTAACATTTTTGTCAAATCACTACGACTTTTTTAAAACACTTTCGGGCTTCGCTGTGCTCGCCAGGTCTAATATTATTGTCCTGAAGAACTCTTTCCAGCGCATTTTGAAATTAGTGATATAACAATTTCCCCATCCACTACATTGCAAAAAGCTTGATTGCCATGAATAAACATGCAGTCCTTCTTCCGCGCTCCGCGCGGGGTGGGGTGGGGGGGGGGGAGCGGTGGGGGGTCCACACCCTCCCGCACCCGCCCCTGCTATACGCAGTCCATTGTAGCCCCTTCTCTTGGCACCCCCCTCTAGCCAGGCTGGATCCGCCCCTGCGAGTATCAGTCGCTCAAGCAGCTTATAGATGATGAGATAGTACGAGATGGGTCTGTACTCTTGGGGTCATTTGCTGGTTTCTTGGGCTTCAGGAGCTCAATGACCTTTGAAGTCTCCATCTGGAGGGACATGTGACGTTCCCATGCAATAGAAAGGAAGAGTTGGAGCCATTCGCACAGCTTCGGGATGCCATATTTTGTCCAGAATTCTGTATAGGTGCCGTCATTTGCCAGGAGCTTTCCCATTCTTGAGAACTTTAATTTGCTTCGGTGCTCTCACTCGTAGTGAATGGTTGGGACATGGCTTTGACGGTTGAGAGGTTTGTAGAAGCTGTTTAATCTCCTGCATACAGCACAGAGTGGGCCCCCGCCCGTGAGTGTGGTCTGCCACTTTCCATTGTTGACAAGTACCGAAGCGATGGAGTTTGCAGAGACAGGACACTGCCCAGCTGGACAGCTAGCCCGGTGAGCTTGTTTATGGTGTTCCAGGCCTTGCGGCTTGAGTGGGTAAAGTTGAATAATTGGATATCTCCTACCTCCCATCGGTGCTTCTCCCTTTTTGGCCAACAGATCCAGTAGCTGGTTGCCCTTGCTTTTTAAAAAGGTGTGATTGGTATTTATTGTGAGTATGTTTTAAAGGTTTGATGTTTTTAAACGTAATATAATGATAAAACGTACTGACACGATATAACACAATTGTGTTGAGTTGTCCGTTTAAATATTGTTTACTCACTCACTCACTCAGTATCGCAGTTGGTATTACAATACGCTTTGTATAACTCGTCGCATTCCTTGTCCCAACAGGTGGTGTCGGATTCCTTCTGCCTCTTGGAATGGAATGTTTTAGCTGCTTGATGGAGGGGGGGGGGGCCATGGAGCAGAAGTCAGGAATATGCATCGTTGATGTTAGATGAAGCCCGGGTCTGGCAGCGGTTGATGACAGTTTTCGCTGGTTAGTTGTTTGAACTTGACCAGTTGGCCTTTTCCTGAATTCCATCTCTTTCTGTAGAGGCTGGAGATCGTGACCGGTTGATGTCACTGGTGACCAGAATCGGGCATGACCTGATCTAGGGAGGACCGTTCTGGAGCAGCGGGATCGGATTTCGCTGGTGACTGTGACAGGTCTGGACAGGTCCATGTCCCATATGCTTGGATAGAAGTTAGGTGGATCCTTACTATCAAACACAGTTGGAGGTCTTGTACTTCATCCATTCAAAAGCCGCTTTGCCATTCTTATCAATGTTGGAGTATCCCCCTGCTGTATTTCTACAGTGTTGAAATCTCCGCAGACGAAGGAGCTCCACTGAACTACTGGAAGGGAGTTGAAGTCTGCCTCAGTCTGGGTGGTGGCTTCTAGATGTTGTGTGAAGTGGGTTCCCATTGCTTCAAATTTTTATCCACTGGATCGGGAAATCAAATGCATTGAAGATTTGTGACACGTTGTTTGGATTCTCCCACTTGGTCAGTCCATTACTGGGATCATTCCGTGCATCTGACCTTCGATCTGAAAGCGGAGGTCAGCCGAGGAGGGGGCGGTGAGGGCTGTTGGTTGTAACGGTGTTTCTGGTTCCTTGTTCCTGACACCGTAGGTTTTGGGGTGAAATAAGACCCCCCCCTGTCAGTCGTTGTTATGCCTTGTTGGCGTTGGTTGGTCAGCTGTGGGGAGTTGATAAGGACCTCTTTCGTTACTGCGAAGGCGGGGTTTTTCTATGAGGTGGGCTTTTCGTAATTAGTTTCCATGGTGAGTGTCTGGTACCCGTTAGGCTAGCTGTGTAGGACGCGCGGGGGGGGTCACATTGGTGAGACAGTGAACGTTGCTGGGTGTACAAGTGAAGGAAAGGAGGGGGGAGGGGGAAGTAGTGGGGTAGTTACGGGGCCGGGGGGTGATCTGGAGAGCTGTAGATTATGTCACGCTTAGCATGGGGGAGACCCTCAACGTTTCATCTGCATATACAAACTTTGGGTGCTTGCCATACGTAAAGTTTCCTTGTGGTAGCTCAGCCGCCTAGAAGTGAGGGTGGGTCTTCAAGATGTTCATCTGTGTTGGTTTGTAAAACACGATGTTTGGACTTAAGTTGTTGAATCAAGTTAGCCACATCAGGTGATGTGACATTAACATGGCCGCCTCTAGAAGGCTTCCAACATGACCCCATGATCGTTATATAAAACAAATTATTGAATGCCTATGTTTGTGGAATAGTAAAAATTTTATCACTCTGTCAAATTTGGAATGTGTCCAGTTCACACGGCTTCGCCTCGTGAAATCGAAAATTCAAAATTTGACATTGTGATATCTATTTACTATTCCACGGACTTGGCATTCAATCTTGTTATACTATATACCGCTCCCCTCCTGGCAACTCGAAATTTAACGATCATCCTCAGGCTCTGTGTAAGGAGTTGATCAGCGAGGCTCGCGCGATGTGTGTGTTAGCATGGTTTTTTGCCGTATACTTTCGGTAGGGAAAAATGGAAGTTGTTGAACGGGACTGATGATTTACAAGCTATAGAAGGACAGATAAAGAATAAAGGAACTGGTCATGGTGGGAAGAGAAGATTACAACGACAATTTTTTTATCAGATTACATGAGGAAACTGAACTAAGCTGGACTGGCGTACTAAAATGACCGTCACCATGGTGGTGTAGAAACGCGCGAATTATGGATTGTCTGGGAAGAAAGCGATCAAAGGGTCAAATGGTCACGCAAATAAATATGTACATAAAAAGAAACGGTACTGGCATTGAAAAATGTACAAGTTACCAGCTGTTTTTCAAGCCGCTTCGTGAGGACTTTAACAGAACCATCAGCTGGCAAGGCGCTAGCATGCTAGGTAGATGTATTCAGTCCATCAATCATGTCATGCATGTTCAACACTGTTGATCAGTCCTTTATTATCATGACATCTGATGAACTTAAGCTAATGATCTGAAACATGACATTGTCAACAGATAGCTATTTCAATGAAAAATTACCATTCTGTTTGAAATATCATGATTTTTATTCAAGAAATTGGTACGTCGCAGATTGACTATCTAGGTGATTTAAAAATCCTAAAATCCAGGATTCTGCTGACGCTGCCCCTGGAGCCCCCGCAAAACGGTGCTCTGCGCCCTGTACCCCGCCAAGTTGTGCCTACTTCGGCCTCCTTGACCCCCCGCCAATTTTCAGGTTTTTTTCAATCAGGTGCTGGAATCCTCTGTATTTACTTTCTTAATATAGAGTAAGTGCATTTTCATTCAGGTTTTTATATACAACCCAAAAAGTAGAGCACCTGTGATTTTTTTTAACTTGGCGGCCAAAAAACCTGGTTGTGTATAACTATGGTTATTATCAAAATGCCTGCAACCTTTCCAGCTTGAAGAACTATAAGACCAGGACAAGAAGTTTGAAGTGAACACTCTTGCTTTAGTTCTAAGAAAACCCCTGAAACGGACCATGAATACCTGTTTTACTGTATCCCTCTTCACGTCACCAATTAATTAAGAAGCACCACACGGTAGCTTAGTAGGTTGCCCTTAGACCTGGGTTTAGAATGTTGTCTAAAGTGGCTTTGAAATCTGTATTTTTTCACACATGTATTGTGAATGTACTCAAATATAGGTCACTGCATTGTCGTTGGCAAAGCTTCAGAGAATTTTTACACGATGGACTACTACTACTAAAGTGCTTGGTCAAGTTTTGTTGCTATCTGTATGTGGTAAATTGTCATTAAGGCTTTCATTTTGAACAAGAAAAATCTAGATCTGAGATGGTTTGAATTAGTTTGCAGCTGTGTTGATGGTAAAATTATGCACCAATATTTATAGTTATATCATTCAAAAATAAGGTAGTTTGCTTTAGTGTCCAAAGCACCTTTTTGTATACAGGGTGAATTAAAAAATTGTACACATTATTTGACGTTAAGATATTTTTTCATTTTTATTTCTTTTTTTAATTATTGTGCCGTGAAGCTGGTCATTAAAGGTTGCACGATAGATTCAAATAAAAGGTATACCTAAAGAATGTGAAAAATCTGATTTTTGCTCTGGTTGTTATAGTTTTTTTCTATCAAAAATTATCCCCATCTGAAAGGATAAGCTGACAACTGTTTCTTTTGTACAAAAATTGGTGGAAATTTTCTACTTTCCTATAGGAGCAATACAAAATTCAGCCTATGTTTTTTATATTGAAATGAAGTGATCAAAATTGATTTTTTCACTCTTTTAGACATTTCTGTACCAAATACAGGTAAGAAATCTCTTGAGTGTTAATCTATATGAAATTACTTATATGACACACAAGATTTGGGTACTTGAAATCTTCTTGTTGCACCTTAAGGAAATGGCGCTTTACCTTAAATGTGTTCCTGACTAGACTCTGTTTAACATTGAGTTCGATGTTGGTATTTTTTGACAACAGCATGCATGCCAATTTTCATTTTTCCTCAAAAATTAAAAGTCTGTTGAACACTTTGTTTTAAAATCTAATGAGAGAATTTAAAATAAAATGTTT
This sequence comes from Ophioderma brevispina, assembly GCA_023653785.1. Classification (NCBI taxonomy): domain Eukaryota; kingdom Metazoa; phylum Echinodermata; class Ophiuroidea; order Amphilepidida; family Ophiodermatidae; genus Ophioderma; species Ophioderma brevispina. The sequence goes on from JAMKCH010085318.1 coordinate 16,370, forward strand.
GTTTTAAATCCACTTTCTTACAATGGATCCTTCCTCTTGGCTGGAGAATAATTATTACTTTCACTATAGGGAATTAAAAAAAAAGACGACCTCAGAAATTAACCTAGTCTCCTGAAATTTTGGAAAGATGTGCATTAAAGTTTCTTCCTTTGTAAGACGTTATACGTTTCAGAGGAAGCATATAGCTAATAATCGAACCTTAATATCTGAAAATGTAATTGAAATTTACTGAAGCATAGGTGAGATAGAGTCAATTGCACATAAGAGTACTGATGCAGCTGTTGTATACCCTATGGTGGGCAAATGCTACTCAATTGATCCGTAGCAACAGCTGCTGTTTCTGCAAAGTAACAAGTTTTCATCTTTACGTTTAGTTCACACATTTAGTACAGTATGTGTCAGAGTGAGAGAAAGAGAGGAGGGGGTGAAAGAAGCACACAGACAGGGATAAAAGTAAAACCTAGACAGGGGCATACAGAGAGAAACTAGCAGACAAGCAAGGGAGAGACATCCAAGTAAGGAGGGATGGGAAAGAGCAAGAAAGAGAGGGAGGGAAGATTGAGAAAGGAGGGTAATTGGAATGAGACTCAGAGATATGAATTATGTAATTAACGAGCAAGCGAAAACAAATATAACTGGGTTATTTGATGTGAACAAATGAATTGGAGATGTACAATAACATTTACTGTCCTAGGATGTTCTAGAATGTATGTATGCCAGAATTGTCATACCAAGGAAACAAGTCCTGTGACAGACTAATTTTTAATACAAATGCTCAACAGTATTACCAGAGGTTCATTTCACTCTGCAAAATTCATGATATTTGCTAAAATTTTCAGATCATAAATTATGACATAAGTTTTACGATTGGTTCTTTCCATTAACAGAATCAGCCAGGGTTATTTTGCCTTGAAGGACGGTGTCTGCACATTTTTTATTAACATGCACGCCTCTTGTATGATTTATGTTGGTGATAATGATGGTTATGCACAGCCTGCAAAGAGACGTAATGCCACTTGGAATACTAAATGCGGTCACCTTAACATTGTCTTCATTCATTAATTGAAAATTTACATTAACTCTGTTGCACACTTTGTCTCTTCCCAAACACAATCTCTTATTACAATATCATTTAGCATCTTCCATTTATGTCCTCTCTCCCCCTTCCCCACATATTGGTTCTGTTTCTTCCCCTTTTCCCTTCCGTAGCACCATTTTTTATGTCCGCAGCTACGGCCTTTGTGTGAACAGAAGGGTCTAGAACTCTTGTCACTTGCTCGCTGTCATTAAGACTAAATATATACTTTTGTAAGTGTAACCATACTTTCTGAGAAACCGCATGGCAGGAATCCTTGTAAAAAGGTCCACAGTCAAAATGGAACTGTCCATCAGCTATTTGCATATTGTGTATTCTGGTTGCATATTTTGCCTAATTGTGATGCGCGTTGGGTACAGCATAGGCTTATTGTTTAAGCTCAATAGGGTATATGCAATTCTTTTCAATGCAAGCCTCAAAATAAGCCAGCGGCAACCAGGGGCAATTTTTGTTAAAAAGTTGCTCCTGGTTCCCTGGGAATAGGCAGGAACCAGGGGCAATTTCCTGAGAACCAGGGGCAATTTCAAAAAATCAAATACAATAGTCTTCGATACTTGATTTTACCTCCAAGTCCTGTTTATCATTAACCTTACCTTAATACAGTAACAATTTAACGCTATACATTTGGATACACATTTACTTTACATAAGTTTACTACCATTATCACATCTCGGGCTTTAGTTGGACCGTCCAGGGGCCCGCCTTAATATTTTTTTGAACAGGGGTACAGTTCCTCTTAAGGGTTAAAAATCAAGTATTCTTGGTGACTTACAGCCAAAGAGGTTCTACAGGGTGAGTCAAAAAAAACTTGACCCTGATTGTATCCGTCATTTTTTATTTTGAGGTAAAATATATCTAACATATTTGGTATCTTTAATTTGCTGCAAAGATCATTCACATCGGTTGAGTATAGACCGAGCTACAGTGGTTTGAATCAAGTAGTCTGTTTTGCACTCTGTCCACGGATTCACATTAAAATGAATGGTGTTTAGAGAAGCAAATCAGTGTCCAGAAGAAAATCGGACTATTTATTGACTGCAGAATAAATGTGGCGCTATTTAACCCCACAAAATTCAGTCACAATTTACCATCAATGCCCTCTTAACATTTCTACGTCCTCATCACTAATAAAAATCATTTGAAAAATAAATTAACTTGATACATATATCAGTTTCTGGAGGATTTGAATGAATCATACCATTGTCTATATTTGCAGACCAAAATATGCCACATCTTGAAAAAAGTGTTTCTTATAAAATTTATCATTTTTACTGGCTTTTACACCTTTAAGATACCACTTTATTTGACATAAACATAGACATACCCTTATCATCAGTTTGAGGAGTCATTTGCTTAGTTAACCGCCGTGCATTCAAATGGCAATCCGTGGATAGGGGTAAAGCTGACTACTTGATTCAAATAAATGAGCTCGGCCTATAACTTACCGCTGAATTATCTTTGCAGTCAAATTAAAGATAATGAAATCACAACCTTTCCGAGGATAACCACATTTTAGATCTATGTTATGTACAAATTCAAAATGGCGGACCAATCAGGGTCCAGTTTTTTTTTACTCACCCTGTATATGATAGAAGGTAAGCGTATGTCATCTTTAGAAGTTCATCGTCTCGCATGTTTTGCCGACCAAAAAACAAGAGAAACATAGAGTACCAACATAGAAAGCAATGGCGGCCTCCGCTTCTTCCACATACTGTGGGTTGCCGCTCAGTGGCGTAACAGGCAGGGGGCAGGGTTGTCCCCCCTGACGACTTTGGCCGGGAAAAATTGTAAAATCATGCTAAACACCGTTTTTGTAGCCCTTGACCGGGAAAATTGGCCTTGGTTGACCCCCCCGGAGAGGGAAAATTTCCCAAGACTGGGAAATTTGCCCCCTCAGAGCGGGCAGGCCCGTTTACGCCGCACTGGTGGCCGCCCTTTTTTTTTTGGCCTATACACTAATGTTAGGATACAAATTGATGTATGTGTTAGAGTGGCCATGTGTATAATAGATTGCACACTTGATCCTTGTGCTCAGATACTCTTTGTTTTCCATAATGCATGTGCGCTTAGGTGAAAAGATGAATTCATTGAGGCGGGTTATTTAAATCAAGACGTATGATGTGTCATTTCATATTCGTTGTTGTGTACATGTGTAGGACAAAATTTAACCACCAATAGCACCCAACATCCAAACAACTGCTTTTTGCCGGATTTTTGTATCGAATTGACATTATGTTGTATACAGTAACCCACTCATAATTAGTCCGTGCATTTCAAAATGTCACGCCCAGCATGACGACTGTTGGAATGGAGTCACCCCCTTGCTTACGCCTCCTATCCTACTCTGCGGCCTTTAGTGTCACTGGCAAGTCACTAAAGCACCACCTGAGCGGAGGCCTGAATGTTTCTATGAACCAGCACCCCTATCTACTCATGTATAGGTGCAGTAGTACTTTACAGGCAGGTGAGGGTGTACAGTGTACAGTGTACACCATGGCAGTGATTGTCACTGAATCGGATTTTTTGAAGACCTATTATAATTGTTATATGTACAAAGAAACAATGCATAAGATTTTGTCCTATAGATTATGACATATCTGACTTGAAAATGTCAAATCATTAATGGTGGTTTATTTTAGGCGTTTTTCAAAGTGCTTTCGTTTAGAGTTATATCAGTTGAAATGTCCAGGGTCCTATTCTTTTGTACATAATGGCCGTTAAAAAACTTATCCATTGTCCTTATTACTGTTCTACATTCAATTTTTCAGTATATCTGTTTGCACAATTACACTGATAATTTACGAAATGAAATATTTTCAAGTATTTTAATAACTATTATCATAAAGAAAAAAAGAAGTTTATTAACTAAGTTAAATGCATACTATTTGCAGCCAAAACTTTTAATTGATTTACACATGCGCACACCTGTCCCTTGTACAAGATTGTATGAACGTCCTTTTTTCCATACATTAGATCTTTTTATATGGTCGTCCGATTGTAATTAAGACTCTTGTCGACCAATTAGAGAATGTGTATGAAACGTTACGCTTAATATCTTTCATGCTGGATATCACTATCTTTCCACCACGTGTACGGATAGTGAGGAGCAAAGCTTTACTGGTAATCAAAATGGTAGCTGACTAAGCTGAGGTTTGTTTACGGTCATATTTTGACGGCGACTGTACTGTGATCTCAGTGACAAAATACAATGATTTTTTTAGCTCTTATCAACGTCAAACAAGGTAAATACCCAACCACTGGAATACTCACAGACAAGGTTGATACCATAATCAATCGCAACTAATAAATATCCCAGACAATTTTTCCTGTTAGATTATCAGCTCACGGGCGCATTTTACAATGTACATTTGCCGCCTGGCTACTATTTTTTCGCCGTTCCCAGGCGTATTTGCAAGGGCTTTACTTGCGCAAATTTGCGCCCTTGCGCCCGTTTAATTTTGAGGATTGTTTCAATGGTTCCTTCAAATTGGCCCGCCCCACTTTAACACCATAACATATCATTTTTTGGTTTCATAGGAAAAAGCCTTACCAACATAGCCCATTCCCAAAATTCTATTTGCTCCAACTTTCAGCTTTCATTCACGATGATCAGTGGTTATTGGGAAGAATCAAATATTTTACAGATTAGATTAACAAAATACCAGGTTTCGAATTATATCCAAAATCTCATGTTTGATAGAATGAGTAATAGGGTTGATGCTGAGCATCAAGTAATGTATCTTTTAATCTTTCAGAGCATGAAACAAAACACACACACATACCCCAACACCCCCCTCTTCCGATCTTCCCCCAAAAAAAAACCTAACATAATTTTTGTGTTCTGCTATGTCATAAATTCCATGTTTTCTCTTAAAAAACCGTTTGTCAATAGCATTCCACAGGAGATGTTGTGTAAATTTATAGGACATCTATGCATTCAGTGACGTTACAAATGAAGGGCGTCAAACCCAGAGGCAACCTGTTCAGTATAATGTGAATTCCAAAATGTAGCCAGCACAGGAACCTACTTCTGTGAAAAGCTTGTGTGATTGATGTTAAGTTTTGGCTAAATCCATCATTCTATCTCCATCGGTGAACTAAATAATATGCAAATGGGGGAAATGAGGCAGCTACATCAGTCCAGTGGATTTGTTAGAGTCATATAACGATATATGCAGTGTTCAAATAGTTTTAAACAGCTAACTAGTTTCATTGAATGGTAATTCACTGTATACAGTGTTCAAAGCGGTAGATCAATAGATGTCCTATATTAGGTAATATTTGTTAATATCAGTGATATTAGTGAGGTAGTTCATCAGAATAATTTAACAATACTAGTGATTAGGGAAAATTCAACGATATCAATGAAATAGGGGTTGATCAACACTACCACAGTGATAACGGGTAGTTCAGGAATACCAAACATTATATAGTTCACACAATACCAGTGATCCGAGGTAGTTCAACATTCAGAGTTAGATCACACAATGATGCAATGTGTTCATCATCATTGTTAAGAATGATTTGCCCACATTATCTGCAGCTGTATTACCAGTGATCAGAGGTAGATTAACAATACTGTAATCAGATGAGATCAACACATACCAAGGTCAGAGGTAGATCTGCGTACCATGAAGCCGACAGATAAATTATAATCCAGTATAGAAGTAGATTATCAATACATGACAGAGGTAGTCAACAATAGCAGTGATCAGAGGTAAATCAACAATATCAGTGTCGATAGTTGTCAACAATATAGTCCTATCTATCTATCTATCTTATCTATCATTTCGACCGCGGTCGGAAGCCATGATGAATTTCCTCCAAGCAGTCTTGTCAAGCATAGTTTGGTCAGTTCATTTTTGTTCAATGCCCAGCCATCACTGAGCAAGAAGTACAGGGTATTCAGCCTTGGTCACTTCCCCGTACCTCCGTGTTCCTGGTTGGGCTTCCAGACACGAGACGTGAGACTGGTTTTCGTCTAGCCCTTCTAGCAATGAGCAGCAAAATTCATGCGTCGACCTCTCACTATTTTCAGACATTTTGGTAATCCCTCATATATTACATCCCTGGTAGTGTGATCTCTCAGTTGAGGTTTTTGTACCATCATTAAAATTCTGGTATAAATCATCCATCTAGCCTGGCCTCAAGGGGTTCTGTGAGTGTCCCATCCTTCTGCCTACCCATACTAGAATACTTTCAACACTGGCAAACGAAGAAGCTACTCTTAGCAATGTCTGTTAAGTTTAGATTCCAGGGAGTACGCATCTTGTTACAAGCTTTCCTTCAAGGGCTTTCCGGACATTAAAACCTTCTGACTCATCCACCCAAGAACCATGGTATCCAAGTATTATGAGGTAATTCATCAAAATTACTCAGGCTCAGAGAGACAACAAATACCTAAATACGTTTGAAGAACAATACCAGTGATTAGAGGTAGTTCAACAATACACATGGATTCAGATGTAGATCAACAATACAATACCAGTTGTCTGAGGTAGTCACATAACCATGATCAGATTTAGTTCAACAATAATGTGATGAGATTGTAGAATCCCATATAGTGATCATTGTACTTCACTATCCAGTGATCGAGGTAGTTCAACAATAGCAGTGATCACTGGTATTCTTGAACTACCTCTGAGATTAATGGTTTGTAGATTTATCTCTAGCACTGGAATTGTTAATCCTATCTCTGATCACTGATATTACTGATCTTTCTCTGATCACTAGTATTGTTGACATCCTGATACTACTATTGTAGAACTACCTCTGATCTCTGGTATAGTTGACCTACTCTGATCACGGGTATTTTTGGTTCTACCTCCGATTGTTGACCTACCTCAGGTCACTGCTATTGTTGAATTACTTCTGCTCACTGGTACTGTTGAACTACCTCTGATCACTAGTTTTGTAAAACTACCTTTGATCACTGGTATTGTTGAACTACCTCTGATCACTAGTTTTGTAAAACTACCTCTGATCACTGGCATTGTTGAACTACCTCTGATCACTGGCATTGTTGATCTACCTCTGGCACTGGTATTGGTCCTTAGTATTGTTGAACTAACCTCTGATCACTAGTTTTGTAAAACTACCTGTGATCACTGTTATTGTTGATCTACTACTGATCAGTGGTATTGTTGATCTACCCTGATCCCATGGTATTGTTTAAACTATCCTCTCTAATCACTGGTATTGTTGAGCTTCCTCTGATCACTGGAATTGTTGATTTACATCTGAGTCACTGTTATTGTTTGAACCACCTCTTATCACTAGTATTGTTGAACTACCTCTGATCACTCTCATTGTTGAAATACCTCTGATCACTGGTATTGTTGATCTACCGCGGCTCATGGTATTGTTCAACTATCCTATCTCCAGGTTTGTTGAACTACCTCTAATCACTAGTAGGTAGTTGATGTCTACCCTACCTCTGATCACTGGTATTGGTCATTAGTATTGTTGAACTACCTCGGAAATCACTAGTTTTTGTAAAACTACCTCTGATCACTGTTATTGTTGATCTACCCCTGATCAGTGGTATTGTTGATCTACCTCTGTCACTGGTATCGTTGACTATCTCTAATCACTGGTATTGTTGAGCTTCTCTGATCACTGGGTAAATTTTATTTTTTTTTTGGTGATTTTCATCTGATCACTGGTATTGTTGAAATACCTCCTATCACTAGATTGTTGAACTACCTCTGATCATTGATATTGTTGATCTACCTCTGATCACTGGTATTGTTGATCTACCGCTGATCAATAGTAGTGTTCACTAATCTCTACTCAACGGTGTTGTTTAACACCTTATCACTATTATAGTTGATCTACCTCTGGATCACTGGAATTGGTCATTAGTAGTGTTTTGCCTACCTCTGATCACTAGTTTTGTAAAACTACCTCTGATCACTGTTAATTGTTTGATCTACCACGATCAGTGGTATTGTTGATCTACCTTTGATCACTGGTATCGTTGAACTATCTCTAATCACTGTTATTGTTGAGCTTCCTCTGATCACTGGTATTGTTGATTTTCATCTGATCACTGGTATTGTTGAACCACCTCTTATCACTAGTATTGTTGAACTACCTCTGATCATTGATATTGTTGATCTACCTCTGATCACTGGTATTGTTGAACTACCTCTGATCACTGGTATCCACAGCAGAGGTAGTTCAACAATAATAGTGATCAGAGGTAGATCAACTATGCCACTGATTAGAGGTAGATCAACAATGCCAGTGATAAGTGGTAGTTCAACAATACCAGTAATCAGAGGAAATTCATCAGTGGAAGTTCAATATAAATACCAGTGATCAGAGTTATTTCAGCAATATTAGTAATAAAAAGGTAGTTTGTATTCAAACTTTTCTAAAGGGATTGATACAAATCATGCCCAACAAAATGCAAACAGTTATTATTTTTATAACAAACTCAGTGGGTTAAAAGCTTATGTGGGGAGATGGGAATATACATAATTTTCATTTTTTTGGTGAGATATTTTGTCTGAATTCCTTTTCCTTATGACGGTATGAACAATCTGTGTTTTGTGTAATTTTACCAACATTTTTTTTGTAAAGCAGTATACATGCTATTATAATTAACATACCTGCTGTGGATTCAAACTTTAGAAAATGAAATAAAGAAAACTGTAATTGGACAGTTTCTTCCTAATGAAAAGTAATATTGTGGTTGATACATTTCAAGCAATGACAAATAATTGGAGAGGATCACTAGTGTTTTATCCAGCTGCTCTTTGCACCAGAGGCAAATACTGCCACCACTAGACCATGCCCTCCTCTTTTGTGCGGATTATGTTTACATAATGCATTTATTACATTTCCTTGGTTTTACCTCTGCAGGTGTCTATAATCACAGTTCTTATGTTACCATTTTTTTCATTTTCATGAACATATTCAAAAGAGATTCAAATGAGTACTACTTCTAGCTTAGTGTCTTTTGAGATGGTTTTCCAAATAATCACAGGTCTTTTTAGTCATTAGTGTTTAACATGATCCAAAATGTGGATCAGCAATATTAGTATTCAGATTAAGTTTGATAATACCAGTGATCAGTGGAAGATACACAATACCAGTTATCAGAGGTAGATCAAGAATACCAGTGATCAGAGGGAGTTCAAACAGTACCAGTGATCAGGAGTGGTTTTCAAACAATATTAGGATTAGAAGAGATCAAGAATCCCAGTGATTAGAGGTAGTTCAACGACATCAGTGGGCAGAGGTTGTTCAACAGTATTAGTGATCACAGGTGATCAACAAAAGCAGTGTTCAGAGGTCATTTAACAATAATGATAACATGAAGGTCAACAATATTGTGATTAGAGGTAGATAAAAATACCAGTAATTAGAGGTAGTTTAACAACATCGTTGATCAAAAGTAGTTAATCAATAACACTGATTAGGGTAGATCAAGAATGATTAGAGGAACTTTAACAATCAGTGTTCAGTGGTATTTGAATGAACACACACACACATACACACATGCGCACACACACACACAAACACACAATTTTGAATCATCTATACTTTTGCAGATATCAGAGGAACTGTGTCCTCAGTCATAAAGGCAATCAAGGAATCCTCATTGCTATACTTCCGAGGACAAAAGAAAAGAGGACACATGTATACATAAACACACTTAGGTCTAGACAACAGTCATGCATCTAGTGATCAAATCAAAAACTTTAGAAAAAAATGATAAGAGATGGTGACCCCAAAACAATTGCTGGCTCATTTTTTCCCAAATCCAATGAACAATAGGTCTTGCATAAATTAAATCAAGAATGGAGTATCTGAATAAATCACAGCAAGTTGCTCCAGCAGGATTTGAACCAGGGATACTTTGCACTTGAGACAAGCATCCTAAAAATTAACCACAAGTTGTGGGATGAATGAATAACATCACTCAACTTGTAGATACCTTTATGACACCATAAGTATATGTCACCATCACCCAATTTCAAAAACAAAATTACTCTTTTCGGTAATGACCAATTACCCAAGTGCTATTTCTGACAAGGAAGAAAGGACCCTTAGTATTTTCATACACCGCTGACCTCCAATATATACCCTCTCCTCAGTAGAGACCATTTACATCATTATCAGTTCCCCTGGCTTTGGCAGAGAGATGGAGAATTCACTTGGTTACTAGTCAATTGCCAAGGCTGTATGAATTCATCAATTAGTCAGTATTGCAGTTAGGGTGTCTAATTAACTTAGCTAACTACCAAATTCTCCTTGACTGTGCTTCAGATGTAAGCCCGAACAACAAAAAATCCCTAATATTGAAAAAAGGACAAACCTAGTTCATTTTTTGAAGGACGCAACCTCTGGATTTTATGATAAATATACTCATCGAAAGTGAAAAATGTGGTCAGCTTTTACCGCAAAAGTGGTGTCAGCCAAATAGCTGTAAAGAGGAGATAGGCAGATGTTGTTTGTCCTTAGGGTGCTTTATGAACTTTGTGGAAACCTTAAATTTCTTATTCCTCTCTGAAAATAAGCCAAGCGGTGCTCAGGGAGAACAGTTAGCTGCTATAGATTCTCTGTGCCTTAACCCTTTCCACCCCGGTAGATCTTAGTATGTTTTAAACACACAGTCAGTGGATTTTGAGGTGGCCTAAACCCCCACAATGCACTGCTGGTCATTTGGAAGCATCTCAAAAACGCTGACCTAAGACTAGGCTTGTTTACTCATTTGAATGCATTTTCCCATGCTGATTCCAATGTAATCATGAATATACATAATGTTGACATTATAATAATGTTGACATGTCTACCTTGAGCAACTAAGTAGTTTAAAATTTCAAAACAAATATGATCGTATATGTATTTACAGTTTCTGATGCTTCCGCGAGAAGCGAACAGGACCCTTTCGAACCTAACACCTATATATGATTCTATCGTGCTTCTACCAACCCTGCTTGATAGCTCAGTTGGTTAGAGCGTCGTGCATTAACTACGAAGGTCGCCGTTGCGAATCCGGCCAATCGCACATGGGGTTTTTTCAACGCTATCGTGCGCTGGCAATCTCCAGGGAAAGATTAATAATATATACCTCCTTTCCTACCTGTAGAACTAAGTAGTTTAAATTTCAAAACAAATATACGTTTGTTAATATCACATTTCTGCTGATGCTTCCGCTAGGTAAGTGATGGACACCTCTCAAACCTAATACTTATAGATGATATCTACCGCCCTTCTACCAACCCTGCTTGATAGCTCAGTTGGTTAGAGCGTCGTGCATTAACTACGAAGGTCGCCGGTTCGAATCCTGCCAGCGCACATGGGGTTTTTTCAACACTATCGTGCGCTGGCAATCTCCAGGGAAAGATTAAAAATATATACATCCTTGTCTACCTGGAGAACTAAGTAGTTTAACTTTCAAAACAAATCTGATCGTATATGTTAAATATACATTCTGATGCTATCCGCTAGGAAAGCGAATGACACCTTCCGAACCTAACACCTAATAGATTATATCTATCGCCTTCTACCAACCTGCTGATAGCTCGTTGGTTAGGCGTCTGCCATGTAATCGAAGGTCCCGGTTCGAATCCGGCCACGCGCACATGGGGTTTTTTTTCAACACGATCGTGCGCTGGCAATCTCCAGGGAAAGATTAATAAATATTACATCCTTGTTCTACCTGGAGAACTAGTAGTTTAAATTTCAAAACAATATGATCGTATAATGTTTAAATATACAGTCTGATGCTATCCGCTAGGAAAGCGAAGGACACCTGTTCGAACCTAACACCTATAGATGATATCTATCGCGCTTCTACCAACCCTGCTTGATAGCTCAAGTGGTTAGAGCGTCGTGCATGTAATACGAAGGTCGCCGGTTCGAATCGGCCAAGCGTAACACATGTGTTTTTTTCAACACTATCGTGCGCTGGCAATCTCCAGGGAAAGATTAATAAATATATACATCCTTTCTCCCTGGAGACTAGTAGTTTAAATTTCCAAACAAATATATCGTATATGTGAAATATACAGTTCTGATGCTCCCCGCTAGGAAAGCGAAGGACACCTTTCCGAACCTCACCCCTATAGATGATATCTATCGCTCTTCTACCAACCCTGCGTGTAGCTCAGTTTGTTAGAGCGTCGTGCATGTAATACTAAGTTCGCCGGTTCAATCCGGCACAGCGCACATGGGGTTTTTTCAACACTATCGTGCGCTGGCAATCTCCATGGAAAGATTATAAATATATACATCCTGTCTACCTGGAGAACTAAGTAAGTTTAAATTTCAAAACAAATATGATCGTATCTGTTAAATAATAAGTTCTGATGCTATCCGCTAGGAAAGCGAAGGACAAACCTTTCGAACCTAACACCTATATAATGATATCTATCGCTCTTCTACCAACCCTGCTCTTGATAGCTCAGTGGTTTCGAGCGTCGTGCATGTAATACAAGTCGCCGGTTCAATCCGGCCAAGCCGCACATGGGGTTTTTTTTTCAACACTATCGTGCGCTGGCAATCTCCAGGAAAAGATTAATTAAATATCTACATCCTTGTCTACCGGAGAACTAAGTAGTTTAAATTCAAAATTCAAAACAATATGATCGTATATGTTAAATATACAGTTCTGATGCTATCTTCTAGGAAAGCGAAGGAAACAACCTTTTCGACCCTAACCCTATAGATTATATCCGCATCGCTCTTCTACCAACCCTGGCTTGATAGCTCGTTGGTTAGAGCGTCGGCATGTAATACGAAGGTCGCTCCGGTTCGAAGCCGGGCAAGCGCACATGGGGTTTTTTCAACACTCATCGTGCGCTGGCAAGCTCCAGGGGAAAATTAATAATATATACATTCCTTGTCTACCTGGAGAAACCTAAGTAGTGTAAAATTTCAAAACAAATCGGATCGTAGATGTTTAATATACAGTTCTGATGCTCCCCGCTAGGAAAGCGAAGGACACCTTTTTCGAACCTAACACCTATAGATATATCTATCGCTCTTCTACCAACCCTGCTTGATAGCCCGGTCGGTTAGAGCGTCGTGCATGGGTAATACTGAGGTCGCGGGTTCGATCCCGGCCAAGCGCACATGGGGTTTTTTTCACCACTATCGTGCGCTGGCAATCTCCAGGGAAAGATTAATAAATATATACATCCTTGTCTACTGGAGAACTAATAGTTTAAATTTCAAAACAAATATGATCGATATTGTTAAATATACAGTTCTGAGTGCTATCCGCTAGGAAGCGAAACACCTTTCGAACTAAACACTATAGATGAGATCTATCGCTCTTCTACCAACCCTGCTTGATAGCTCCGTTGTTAGAGCGTCGTGCATGTAATACGAAGTCTCCGGTTCGAATCCGGCAAGCGCACAGGGTTTTTTTTTCAACACTATCGTGCGCTGCAATCTCAGGACATATTAATAATATATACATCCTTGTCGACCTGGGAAAATAAGTAGTTTAAATTTCAAAACAAATATGATCGTAATATGTTACTATACAGTTTTCTGATGCTATCCGCTAGGAAACTAAGGAAACCTTTCGAACCTAACACCTATAGATGATATCTATCGCTCTTCTATACAACCCTGCTTGATAGCTCATTTGGTTAGAGCGTCGTGCATGTAATACGAAGGCGCCGTTTCGAATCCGGCCAGCGCACATGGGGTTTGTTTCAACACTATCGTGCGCTGGCAATCTCCAGGGAAAGATTAATACAGTATATACCTCCTTGTCTACCTGAGAACTAAGTAGTTTAAATTTCAAAACAAATATGATCGTATATGTTACATATAGCATTTTCTGATGCTATCCCTAGGACAGGCGAAGGACACCTTCGAACCTAACACTATAGAATATATCTATCGCTCTTCGCCAACCCTTCTTGATAGCTCAGTTGGTTAGAGCGTGGTGCATGAATACAAGGTCGCCGGTTCGAATCCGCCAACGCACATGGGGTTTTTTTTCAACCCTATCGTTCGCTGGCATCTCCAGGGAAAGCATTAATAAATATACCATCCATGTCTACCTGGAGACTAAGTATTTTAAAATTTCAAAACAAATATGATCTATATGTTATATACATTTTTCTGATGCCATCCGCTGAAAGCGAAGGACAACTTTTCGAACCTAACCCTATAAGATGAATCTATCGCTCCTTCTACAACCCTGCTTGATAGCTCAGTTTTGGTTAGAGCTCCGTGCATGTAATACGAAGGTCGCCGGTTCGAATCCGGCCAAGCGCACATGGGGTTTTTTCAACACTATCGCTGGCGGGCCAATTCCAGGGAAAGATTAATTAATATATACAACATGAATGGATTTGATCTTTAAGCGACTGTTGTCACCGCTGCATCCAGGCCCAAACGGTTAATTTGGGCATTTAACACTATTGTTCCTTTTATGTCTGGCCAACATTGCTCTCTTTATTTGCTCTATTTAGTACTATATAGTGGTGAATTTTAGTGTGGGTTTATTTTTTGTGCTTTCACGGTCCACTGGCTTCAGATTTTCGCATTAAAACTGGTGGAAATTATCAACATACTTTGATAGTATTCAGTGAGTCCTTGATAATTTCACGGGTGACATATACACATTTGAGGTCAAAGGTCATCTAATGGGTCATTTGGGGTCATTTAACCAGATGGTAACCTGTACTTACTTAATTGTCACTGATCATTGGCTTCGGAACCGGGGCGTACAAGACGTACAGGTACTTCCCAATAATTTTGCCCCTCGCCCGGAGCCCCTCCTTAGAGAAAAAACAAAACCTGGAAGTAAGAAACTGATTTCGATTTCAGAAACACCATTACGAATTGTGCAAGAACTATGCAATGACGTTGTTTCTGGTACTAAGTTGAACTAACATGGTATCTATACCTTGAGAACTCTTAATAAGACGTGGCGCCCCTATACTGGTCACCATAAAAAGTATAATAAACTGATCCTGCTTCTTTAGAGCATACTTGAAGGTGTAGTCAAAGTGGCTCCTCTGAAATGCAACGACAGGACTGAAATCGACGTTCAACATACAAATACAGAACTCTAGTGACGCCCCTATACTGGTCGTCCAGTGAAGGAATAAACTGACGCCGCCCTTGATGTAAAAGTTGACTTCTAAAAGGAATAGAACCCTGTCAATACTGATGCCGCCCCCTGAAAGAAAATGCGGAAGAAGTACTGCAATGGCCCCCTCGATACTTCAATAAGTCTTTCATCAAAGACAATGAATCATGTAGCCCCTTTGAAGCGCAAAGAACAATTGATAAGAACGCAAAAACAACAGCGCACTGCTGAAGGCAGGCTACCACATTGTTATGTTACACTATGCCACCATATGGAAACAAATTGCAAGGTGATACAACTATGAAGTAAGATTGATGCGCCCATAGAAGCAAAGGATACCCTAAGTTCTTATTGGTTATCCAATGAATTTAAACTGATGCGACGCCATTGAGAGCAAATTGTAGACTTCTAACAGCAGCGGCGCAATTACTTATTCTTAAGAAGCAAATTTGCTGAAGTCTAGCAACTCTTACTTAGAACTTTTTTATCATAGGAGTTGCACGCGCTGAAAACTCCGCCCACTCTACACGATCGTCAAAGGTTTCTGTCCTGGAGTAGTATGATATTCTGCTATGCTGGTTATCCAATAAAGTGAGAACTTGTGCTTGCGTTGGCCCAATAGAAGCAAAAATTTTCAAAGGTTTTTTAACCAAGCAATTGGGAAACGGGTATCCAAGTGAGTCAAACTGCTGACAGCCCCTTGGAAAAAAAAATCAGAGTCTAATAAATATGACGTCCTTGTTCTAGTTCTTGTTCCAGTGTAGTAGATAAAGAGTAATGCAATAATCCCTCCCGTTAGAACAAATTTGCAAGCTAGAAGCAATGGCGCTCTGGTCATCAATAATAAAAATTGATATGCCCTGAAGTAAAATTGCAGAAAGTATAATAAGCAATGATGTCAGGGGGCACTCCACATGAAGGTACTGGATATGGGTGTAAGCTGGCGCTTCAAACACTTTGAGTAAGGAAAGCCAAAGTGCCCCAAATAGATGTTGGTGAGTGGACAATTTTGCTCTTTTTAAATGGGGTCTCTGGGTGAAAACTTTAGCAAAATTTTCTCCAAAATAGGGGTCTTTGGGTGGAACATTTCAAAAAAATTCCCACAAAATAGGGGTGTTTGTGGTAAAGGGCTACCATCGTCCAAAACAAGCCTGTTACAACCCCAGAACTACGCCCAAATGTCATACTGTGTGCACGTGTCCTCCTTCAAAATCCTTGAGAGGCTGATCCAGGGTGGACCGGCTGAGCCAGTCGTTCGAATCCCATCTGCCCAAACAAAAACAAGCAGAATTTCGACGTGGCCGGAGCACTGTCTATCCAGATTGTAAAATCACCAATGATTGATATTGAGGAGAGCTCTGAAAATCGTTGTGTAAGGAAGGCGTCATCTGTTTGATCTTATACTGCAGAATATGGACACGTGTGGCATCAGGGCCTTGACACTCAATTTTCAGGGACCCAATCCGGATCGTCACCTTGTGAATTTCATATGTAACATGCTGAAACCGTAGCTTTGTTATTAATACCAGTGATGCAGAGAGCAGTCGACAAACAGGGATGAGGGCCGGCTCACATGCCTGTTCAAATTGTATTATATAAGCGTTTACCTCAAACAACATTATGGTTACGCCGCCCCGACATGCCCTTCTTCACTCGGACAGAAGCTGGACTGAAGTTGAAAGTACACGTACTGCAGAAGGGCCTACTTGCAGCATATCCAAGAACATGGAGACTCAGCTCGAGGTGAAGCCAAGACCACCGCTACTGTTTTCCATTCTTGACACCAAAGAGACTCATCGCCAGCTTAAAATAAACCTCAATGGAGCGCCACTGCCATTACAATACTACGCCAACTTATCTGGGAGTGAGGTTGCTTGGCAGCTTTACTATGGCAGCTTACTTATCGGCAGCAATTCGCGGCAGTATGTGCAAAGGTATTCTTCTAGGAATAACCTCTTGTGCCGCCTTGCTGAATCTTCATGGGGTGCTAGCCAAATCCCATCTACGCACAACCACTCTGCTCGGTCTACAGCGCTGCTGAATATGCAGCCCCCAACCAATCAACGTGAGCTGGATCCGATGCGACAAGAAAGAGATGGTTTGTTCAAATAAAAACCTTACCATAACTCAATTTTATTTTAGACGTTGAATCTATATAACCAAAAGAAATCTTAGAGTCATTATAAGGTGTGAACCTTTGCTAATTTAAAATTATTTCCATCAAAATTTTGCGAGGAAAAACGGCTTTGGAAAATGAACATTACAAGGGTTCCGCGCTTCGCTCGAAAGGGGCCACCCCTCCCACATTCATCCCTGGGGCTTCATATGAACTCCCCAAGACCAATTGATGTGTGTGTGTGTTCGTGCAAAAATAAAATAAAGCCTTACCATTACAAATTGTACTTTTTTAAACCGTTGACATTATAAAGTGAACCTTTTGCTATTTCAAATTTGTTCGGCATCAAATCTTCACTGAGAAATGTCATTGGAAAATAAAATTGTGTAAGGTTCAGCGCTTACGCTTCGCGCGGAAGGGTACACCCCTCCCGTACCCAGCCCTTAAATATGTGGCTTAACGTATGCTAATTACAGTACCCAAATTAATAACAATGTTCGCCCCCCCGGAATGGAAAATAGGTAGGCGCCCCACCACACGCGGTACGTCCCAAAGTAAAAAATGCTTCCGACGCCGATGGTCAATGTAGCAACATACGTTGAGGTTTTCAGTGAGTCCTGAACACAATGATGCTTGGGTAGAGTCATTCAGCAACATTTGGGGGTCAAAGTCATCTAAGGTCATTTGGGCTTGTTAACCAGGATGTTAATCCATACTTAAAGAGGACCTCGAGGAGATTTCCAGGAAGGAGAGGCACCCAATTTTTCTCAAAACCCCGGTTTTTTTACAATAGTTGGAATGCTACCAATGTAATTAGATCACACTTGAGGAATAAGCCAAAATACGCCGTCTTATGTTAATAAGATGATGATGTAGTACTTTCTTGCCGTGCACGACGAAGTCAAACTGTGTCATGGGTTCTATGGGTAACGAGTGCGATAGTAGGCAAGTTCAAAACAGGTTGCGGTTCTTTGCACCTGTTTTTGTCCAAAAACCTTCAAAAACGTTCTCGGAGGTGGTCTACAACCGATCCAGTGAAATTTGGAGAGAAATAGTATCCAAAAAAAAATCTCCTCTGTCACTTTAATTGGTCCATTTATCACATTTGATGTATTTCATGGGTCTTTTGAACACAATGATGCTTGGGTAGAGTGGCACATGTGACTTCAGCACGTGGGGTATAGGTCTTCTAGGGGTCATTTAGATTCATGTAACCCAAACGTTAACACTACATAAAATTGGTCACGAATCAACACACTTCATGCATTTCTATGGGCTTGAACACAGTGCGCCTTGGGCTATCCCACACAAGCAGCGTCGTGGTAATAATGACATTGAGCTGGGGACATTATTACCCACAACGTAATTCCAGGTTCTGCTTGTTTGGTTGTTTAACACTTATCTATTGTAAACATCGCACCACACGGAATTATGTTGGTTATCATGATAGTAACATGTATGACTTTCCTATCTGTTTTGTATGTTCAGTGAAATGTCAATTCCATGCATAATTTTGCCCTTTAGATCATCGGTTTTTTAAAAAATGGGGCTTTGTTTGCCAACATAAAATTCAGACTATTCATTGAAATCTATTTGTATGCTAAAAATGTAGAGGACAAGACCACAACATAAGATGTCACATTTTGCACTATCCGCTTGTTACTTATTTTACTGGAAAAATTTTAGTGCTGTTTTTTTCTTGATCACTTAACTGCTGGGCATAATGAACTGTCAACACCTTAAAACCTTAAACAATAAAATCCACATCTAGCGTTTCGTTAAGGTGGTGTACTTTAGAACCTGGGTTTAAACCAGGGTTAGTCCCTACTTGAGTGGACCTTTTTTCCTTTTAAAATACTGTTAAAGTAAGGGGCATTTTATGATCCACCCACACAGCCTCGTCCCCCGACTTTGCCTAAAAAAATCAGATTTTTATATCACTACCGTTCACATTAAGTAATCTATGGTGCCAAATCTTACGTGCGAAATTCACCGTGGGGTTCTGTAAAGTTGCATTTTGTATTGTCTGTCCCTGAAACGGACAGCAATGATAGCAACATGGCCGATGGGACCGTGGAAACGAGCATTTGCTCATAACACAAACGCGCAAAGAGAAGTCGGGATCGCTAAAGAAAGAGGTTTTGCGAATAAGGTTTTCTCAAGGATATCTATGAACCATGACTAAAACAGAAGGGGCTGGAAATCAGGAAATTGCCCTTTACATGTAATAGGATTTCGATTGGATGGCGTTCCGTGCTGATCCATCGGACTTTTCTTTCTCACCTTTTACAGCACATTTTTAGATAGTATGGTTGAGAGGGTAAAAAGGTCCTCATTTATGGGTGTAACCCTGGGTTAAAAAACCTTGTTCTAAAGTTAGACTTTTCCTTTCAGAATACTAACCTCTGTATAATTGGAATGTAAAGCCATTGGACAATTTGTCATCACCCAATCCAGCCATTCAATTGTTAGGAACAAATTGCGCGTCAACTGTCAAATGGTAACAAAAACACACTTTTGGTCACATTCCCACCCCCCCAAGAGAACAATAAAATGAAATCTTAAATTGAACTTGATCAGACAAAATTCATGAAGTAGACATGGTCTAGTGTCTGTATAAAGGTACTTCTATCCTCATGCAATTTGGTCGGGTAGAACCTATTTTTTTAAAGATTTCTATTTTATTTGTTTAGATTTTAACGGGTTTTTATATTTTGTTAAAAATGATGAGATAGTGGTGAAAAGCTAGAGCTTAAATACTTAGAACGGCCTTTTAAAGCGCACTGGCACAGTGTTCACAAAATACGAAATTTCTTTTCTTCATTTGCTCCTCACATATATCTAGGGGGACCCTTGAAGAACAGAGATATTTTTACCATAAAAATAACATACCCAAACCAGATAGGGACATTGATATAGATCAAGACAGCCAGGTAATTTGAGGGCCACCCTTTAATTTTAAAGCTTTCCGTAACTTAATCAACAAATGTGTAATACATGAATATTTTTGACTCGTACTCACTGAATAATTAAAAACCACAAAGGATATAGACCGATCAAAGCATGTACATAGGTGGAAACATCATACGGCAACCGTTTTTCTTGTGTTAACGACACGCCAGTGTTCGTCGTCTGCTGAAATTTACGTCGCCGCGACTGTTTTTTTTAAAAAAACAAAAAAAAAAAAAAGAATTTACTTAAACAAACTCGTTCTGTTTACCCCATACGGAAGCGGATTTGGTCTTAATCTTTCGGGTGAGGGCTTTTGTGATAAAGTCTGCACCAATCAAAAGATAGATTTGAAAAATCTTGGGTGCCACTATTTTTCAATGTTGCCAGTGTCTCTTTACCTGTTTGAAATGAATATCAGCTTTTATGATGTATTAGCCAATCAGATGCTGTATAACAGGTAGCTGCCAGGATTTTTAAAGTGCAACGAAGATCTTTCACATATCAGTGGCCCGAAAAAAGCGAAATGATGATTCTTTGGCCCTGAATGTAAAGCTTTCAATCAAAACTAATCCCCTCTGTAAATATGAAAGCTGAAAATGTGTGCGTTGGTACAAAAAATTGATGAATTATCCAATTTCGCGTATAAGGGATCAATTCAAAAATTCAGCCTGTTTTACATGGAAATATAGCATCAAAATCACTTTTTTATCTTTTAAGGCATTTCTGTACCCAAAACAAGTATAATCTATTGGGTGTCTAATCTTTATGAATTACTAGTATAACACAATATTTGGGTGTCCTCAAGAATCTCTCTTTGCAAACCGTGAATTATGAATGTTTGCAGCTTGTGACCAGTAGTGACCATCAATCGGATTGCACCATTAACGATCCTCACAATGTCCCTAACGTACATTTACTAATAATGCGTATTTACGTGCCCTACCTTGGAAAAAACCCCATCTGCACTTTCTTACACACTTGATATAAGCCAATTGCATTTACAGCTATTTATGTAGCCCTGTGGCAGTATGCAGGGAAAAACTACAGAATTATATTTCAAGCTCTGACATGCTTGCGATTAGCTCCTCAATGGCAGATACGGTATAGGCCTGAGCCATTCCTTTCCACGTAGCCATACACGTAAATTATTTGAGACTCTGTTTGATGTTTGTCGAACATAAATTGCGGTCACGCTGTAAGTCAGAAATCAAATCGCGAGTTAGAATTTCTCAAGTGTTTGCAAGAGACTTCAGTTTGTCACTCTTAAGAGCACTCATGGGAATACCTCCCAACCTACGTAACTTACATGTCTCATATTCGCTATTCTCCAAGGAATTACGTCGTACAAACCATCTTCCCCTTCCCTGAAAGTGGCACGACAGTTTTTTTATCGAACAAAGAGCTCAATAAGCGGCCATATTGCAATACAATTTTTTACTCTCTGTATTTCTGGTACAAATCGCTAAAGTGCTTTGGAATCTTTTCAGCATTGTTGGCAAGTGCACTGCAGTAACTGTGTAACTTTATATGTTTTTTTACACTGGGTGCATGGACCCTAAATATCCCAAAGGATTTACAGTGATGTCTTGGGATGAGCATTTCAATACCAAGGATACCACCCAAGAAGCTAAAAGAACATACTTCTCCTGGTACTTCTGCTAATAAGGAATGTATTTCCAATCAGGCAGCAATTGCTTCTCATCAGATGCAACTTTCCTGCTTCACATTTAACCTATCCTTGTCATACAAGCTACTCATTCTGATATTCAGTCTCATATCCTGAAAGTGCCTGACCTCCCCCATAAATTCATAACAATTTTTATACCTTGGGAATCTGATGGTTTTATATTGAACCTGGACACAATATTTTTGCTGGATTAGGTTTGTTTTGATAATATTAGAAATCTGCAAAACTAATTTTAGCTGATTGTTCCCCTTTTTGAAATACCAGTAAACGAATGGTTCCTATACAGCAGTCCGAGATGGCCATTATAATGATACAACAGATTACCACCCCACTAAGCCAGTATCAGCTTCAAAATGAAACTGGAGAAATAACTGTCCTTGAGGCTCTACAGGAACTAGCACTCAGAGATAAGAATGGTCCTTTTTTTGTTGTGTCCGCTCCAGAGGAGATAGGGATTGTTTTGGAAGTGTCCCTGTAATCGGTGGTAAAAATGTTAACCATAAATGGTTTGCTAACTGTAAAAACATGAGCGTAACTACTGTTAACCCTAAACATAATCAAAAGCTGTTTCCATATACTTCTTTCATATAAGTTCCCTTCAATATTGGGGTCCAATGAAACTTTTTTCCTATAATGAAACAAATGTTTTCATTATTTTTAAGAATGATACTGATAGTGCGCGTTGACTCGTTTAAGTTGGACAAAAATTGAAGGTTTCTTGTATATAGAATCTCCAGTTTGTTGGCATCAGTGCAAGGTTGAGGCCTGGTGGATCTGGTAGTCACTCCCTCCTTGCTCCAAACTTTTGCACTAACTGTATCCTTTGTCCACACTTTAAACCATGTTTTTTGCTCCCTTGCTTTTGTTTCAACAGTACCCTCTGTGAAGAATGGAACAGCAAAGTTACTACTGATGAACAAAAGTAACAGTGTGGAGTCTGTCACTCGACAGAACAGTCACCAAAAGTGGATTAGGGGGGCCCAACAGCCAAGGACGGTTGTTTCACAGTTTGATATGTGTTATCCTCCTTCAATGTGTGTTCTTGAAAGTAACGTCATGTGGAGATGACATTATTACTGACCAGTAAATGTAATTCTTATTATATTTACATGGGGTGATTTCCTTTTGCATTGAAGACTCATTCTACTTCCTGATGAATTCCACTGCACTCAGTGATTAGGACTTTAAACACGTATTGGCACACTTTTCTAAACAACTGTCGGAACAGTTTAATATCTAAACATCTTGTAGCTAACATGTTGCACGTAATTTGAACCCACGTTTTTGTTTAGGCCTTTGATGTAAAGTGTTGTTAGAAAATTGACATGTTTTATACCTAAACACTTCTTGCACCATGTGTCTACATACTTTTGTGTCAGTATATGCCTTGTTGATGACCTAGCTGAACCTACCTTCGTGTCCAAAATTCCAATTCAGCACAAATATTTGTCATGAATACATTTGGAAATGTACAATATGTAAAACTACTTGATGCCAAATTATTATTTATTCTTAAAATTATTTAGAAGTTGTGAATGAAAATTGTTCCTGTCATAGCCTTCATGGTTCCAAAGGCCCTGCACAACAGCAGTGAAGGGTTGGACTATGATAGGCAAACCCATTTGGTTTGCCATGATTTGGCCTATGATGAAAAATGTCAGAACCAAGATGATGGCATCTCTTAGCAAAGGCTGAGGATTAACACATTTGGAAAGGACAGCATTGAGATCCATAGTTTAAGCAATAACAGCCATTTTTTGAATGCACACCAAAATTTCCCCAAATATTTTGAGATTTGTATGTGCGTTGTATTTGGTGGCTAGTAAACTATCCCTGTGAATGGTAGAGCTTGAAAATTCTCTATATTCGACATGAAGGCATTTTTTTTAATTAGAATAATTAATATCGGAATCGCGTGATACTAAGTTAACGGCTGCGGAAAGGTCCTTGGCCCAATATGGGAATAAACCTGTAAATTGCGACATGTCATTGTACGCTCATCATTATTTTGTTCCGTTGATTCAGCCAGTCAAATTAAGGAATTTTCTTGAGTGGTCCCTCATTTCATCAGGATGGACGAAACTGAGGTATGTCCACTCGGCCGGGAAATTACAATCGGGGAGCCAATTCTAAGTACAAGGCTATGTAGGAGATAACGCATTTTTTATATGAGCATGGTGTCGTTCTAGTATAGCTTACAGACAATTACCAACACAACTCTACAAGATATCAATTGTTGAATGGGGGGGGGGTCTTCTAGAAATGTCTGTTATTGCTCAATTCCTTGAAGAGGGGTGGTGTTGGGGAGAGAGGGTGGGACTGTTGTGACCTGCTCCCAACCAAATCCCGACAAGGTCCCATCACTTAAAGGTCCTTTTTAGGTATAGAATGATTATTAGTCGTTTTTGAGTTTCTGTGGTGCACGACAGAAAGTCACAGCATGGGGTTTCTATGGGGACGTTACGATAGCAAGGCAATTCAAAAACAAGGTTTTCTTTTGCACCTTTTGTCTAATAAACCTTCGACGTTTTTGGTAGGTGGTATACAACCTATCAAGTGAAATTTGAGAAATTTGTACTCATAAAAAACTCCTCCTGCACTTAAATAAATGAAAGTTTTCGTTTGGTAGAATTTGACTTCACCGCAAACCACCCCCAATGGCAACGTTTTCGTGCCGATATTTTAAATCCGTTTTGATGTGAGGACTAAAAAACGTGCTTTTGTAACGCCCCATAGCCGTACTGTGTAAAATAATATTGGTCGACCAAAATGGGGCACTTTTTCGTTTATAACTTCAACCAACATCTTTTAACCCTAAAATTTTCACCGTCGTAATGAGAAAATAGTAGCTTGCTTATTATACCAAATTTGACCACCTTCTGGGGTCCCTTGGTACGAGGCATAGCGATTGGGCCATGGACCTTTACAGCTTGTTTTTTATCAGCATTAAAATCAGTAAGTAATATTAAATGAAAATGTCTGACTTTATCTGGGTTTTGTGGAGCAGTCACATATTTTTTCTTGTATCAATAACAAAATTTAGTGAAATAAAAGTGATAACAAATTTAAGGGTATAGGTAGGACCTTTTTATCAGGTTCAATTTGTTCAAAGCTTGTATTACTTGCCCAGTTCAATAAACGGGTAAATGGATAAACTGTAAACATGCCCTTCTTCCCTCATAATCCCTTTACTGGATCCTTTACAAATGGTAATTCTGAATTCTTTGTGAGAAGATTATGAGAGGGAGGGGGAGGCAAGGTAATACAGTCGGATATGCTTGTTATGTATTAATGCCCAATGTGTAGGCTTACAAGCAAGCTTTGGGGACAGCTTGGTCATGGTGATATGATCTGCAATGAGACTGCACTGCTTGGAACCTACAGCGTCCGTAAGTTACGTCCTTTTCCTGTTTCGAAAATTGGGAAAAAAAATGAAAACCCATGTTTAAAATTCTCGACGGTGTGGAAATCATACCGAAAGGCATTGTGGGAAAAAATAGATTCGCCCGTAGAGTTGCTTGTTACTTTTCCGTGTTTTTGTGAGTACCAAGTACCCGACAAAACGTTCAATTTTCTCGCTAGGTTCCTATAGTTTCAGACCCAATTACGATAATATTTTAAAACCACACATAGTAACGGACCCTATGATGCCAAAACTTTCCACAGAACCCTCACGTTTTTCTGGATATATGGGGTTTTTTGAGATTTAAGTTTCAGTTACACACATTCTCTATGACGACTGATAACGTTAATCTATCGAGCAGTACCATTAGGATAATATCTTTCTGCCAGTCTGTGACACAGACTCCACCTTTCCGGACCGCCCGTACTTTAAACCCAGAGGTGTTTTGAACCAATCCCATAATGCCATTGGCAATTTGCCTATACCTGTACTGTACAAAACCCATTTCAGTACTTAGGGATTAAAAGTGTCAAGAAGTTTAAGGACCGCAAACATTTCATGATCATGCTGAAAATTTTCCTAATACTAACACTTTGGTCAAAATGAGTGTCAAAGTCCATGTTTTTATGTGTTAGATAAGGATTTGGTGGGATCACATAGACTCCTATTGAGGTGAAATTTCCCAAAACTGGTGCTTATGGGATTGACTCATACACCTCTGCTTGAAACCTGACCTCTCTGAGGTGCTCATCATTAACTGGAACTGAAAACTGAAAAGTACGGATACTATTGCATGTCTATTCTCTGTGAAATTGATTTTCCATCATGCAGAGGTATAATAATTTGACCACATCTGTCTGCTCAGATCAATGACAAACAATTTATGAAATTTAAAGGATTAGAGCGATAATGGCGAAAGAATGAAAAAATTGGAAATGCATTTTTTTACCTATAAATCAGGGATAGTGTGTACAATTCCTATAACTGCTTAATGTTGAAACCCACCACCAAATAGTGAAAAAAATGAAATATTGAGATATTGTCATACCGTCTCCTTGCAAAAGAAATACAGCGACGACATCCCAAAATCTGCACTAAACAGCTGTTTGCGGTTTACACATTACCAAAGTAACCAAATAGCATAATGTCTGTGTTTTGAGGTCAACTGTAATTGAGCCATGGTGCACATATCACGCTGAAAATCTGTGATATACAGTGGGAAGGCTTTTTTTGATCTCATGTCGGATTTTTGATTCGCACTTATAGAAATTACAGAATCAGATAAAAAGTCCTTCCTTGTCTTTAACTACCGTGTGAGTCAATAAAAACCCTACATTCAGGAAAGAATTTTTCTCAAAGGGTTAAACGTTATTGTTGCTTCAATGTTTGTTTGGTTTGTTTACATACAGGATAAACAGCTATCAGAAGATTTTATTTGGTTCCTTTCGGTCTTAGGGATTCAGAAACTATGTCAATCTTTGGGCGGAGAGACCTAAAAATTCCTGTTTGGCCGATTTCGCCCATACAATGCGGATAGGCTGACACCGACGTATACCAGAAAAAAAAAAAAAAACAAACCCAAAAATTTTATAGCAACGACAATTCACACATGCATTTCAGTTGGTATTGATGTTCCATTTCGACAAAAACTATCCGTTTGGAAATAAAATTGGCTATTGTGCATTTGTAACATAATTATAAGTAAATATCTTAAACAAATGTTCAATCATAAAGATTCAGTTATTGAAAATCAACGCCATATCAATGTCTCATTTCATGAAATAATGAAACTGCTCAGAGATTTGTGTTTTACATCTCTAAGGTAATTATTTTGCACAAATACAGTCAACTCAGCGTCCATACATTGCGAGAAGACCTAAACTTAGTTTTCTGTAAATAAATTGGAATTAAAACTTGAAATGCAATATCGCACTGTTTTTCTTTCATGA